>BSBM01001128.1:535000-662500 GCA_027924585.1 Larix kaempferi
TGAGATTCTCCCATGCCTTTTTTTTTTTATCATATGCCTACAGCAATATCCATGCATAGACAACAAATTAATTTGACAAGAAGAATTCCCAAGTTCACATCTAAAAAAACTCATATGAACACTAGACAAGATGAAGTATGCAACCTCCTCATTGTGTAATTAGTTCCCAAGTTAATTTTGTTCTTTTCACCTCATATTATGCTAGCAAAAAATATTACAGATTCACTAAACATGACTAAAAATATCACTTCACTCATCCACAAAACCTCAACTCTCCCATCTCTTATTCAATACCATTGTATGGTTGGAGGATATCTGTAAGTATATGCACCTTTCCTTTCTCTATGAATCCAAATATGATAATATTCATCCATATTTACCGTCCTTACAATATCCCCTCACCTTTAATAATGATTTTTTTTCCAAAAACCAAGACTTTCCCACTTCATGCTCTATCCAACATGATCATTGTTGGTATAGTCCCTAGTTCCCCACTTTCCAACACCTCCATACCCTATATATTGCACATTGAAAGGTCAAATTATATTCCCCTAATCACCCTTCCCAAGACCATGATTTTTGTTAGAAACCTTTGCATCCTCCTTAAGGTTTTGGACAATACAAAGTATACATTCATTCTATTGTGATGCATTGTTGAATTCAAGCATGGGTATTTTAAACTCAAAATCACATTCTATCATCTCAAGGTTTATAGATAAGGAAATAGTTTGTTGTTGTTTCTTCAACTCCTTAAGGTGTTATATAACCTAGTAATTTATGATGGTAAAGGACATTGCCTCAAATGGAAGGATATACCATTCCACTATGAAGACAAAGCAATCAAACTAGGTGCAAAATTTAGAATTGATAACATTAAGGGAGAGCAAAAAATGCAACTAATTAAGGTGAAAAATATGATGTAAGCCAATAAGAATTCCTTGGGGGAATTGGAAACCTCCTCATTGTGTAATTAGTAAAATTATTCTCTTTACCTTATTTGATGTAGAAAAACTATCAAACTATTCCCAAGGCATATCTAGCCATCTCTGTTGTAGGGTGTTACTACCATAATTTTTATGAATTCATGGCTAGGAAAGACACTAGTTTCTCCACTCTACACTCTACCAACCATCATCTATATTGATTGGAATTGTAAGCGATAATGATGTTTATTTGAACACAAATAAACCAACATAGTCTGTAGTTGTATGTGTTAATTTGTAAAGTGGTAACACTAGTACAATATGAGAGATAAGTGACTAGTATGCGACTAAAAAAGTTAGTCACCACTGTTTTTTGAAGGGATAAATGACTAAAATTGAGCAATTTTAAATAAGCCAACTAAAAACGACTAAGATAAACGACTAATTTAGTCATGGGATAAAATATATGACAAGATAACAAGTGACTAAAATAAAAATGACTAACATAAATAAATAATTTAGTCATGGGAATATAAATATGACTATCTAACAACAATTAATGTGAATTAGTCATTTATGTTAGTCATTTTTAGTTGTGTCACATTGACAATGGAAAATTACAATTTTGATAATGAATTTGTACAATATTTTACTACATTTTAACAATGTAGATGGATTTAGAGATCTTACTATGGGGGTCATGGTCCATGTGTGTGGTCCCAAGGCATCTCTAGCCATCTCTATTGTAGGGTGTTACTACCATAATTTTTATGAATTCATGGCTAGGAAAGACACTAGTTTCTCCACTCTACACTTGACCAACCATCATTTATATTGATTGGAATTGTAAGGGATAATGATGTTTATTCAAACACAAATAAACCAACATAGTTTGTAGTTGTATGTGTTAATTTGTAAAGTGGTAACACTAGTACAATATGAGAGATAAGTGACTAGGCGAATAAAAAAGTTAGTCACCACTGTTTTTTGAAGGGATAAATGACTAAAATTGAGCAATTTTAAATAAGCCAACTAAAAACGACTCAGATAAACGACTAATTTAGTCACAGGATAAAATATATGACTAGATAAAAAGTGACTAAAATAAAAATGACTAACATAAATGAATAATTTAGTCACGGGAATATAAATATGACTATCTAACAACAATTAATGTGAATTAGTCGTTTATGTTAGTCATTTTTAGTTGTGTCACACTGACAATGGAAAATTACAATTTTGATAATGAATTTGTACAATATTTTACTAAATTTTAACAATGTAGATGGATTTAGAGATCTTACTATGGGGGTCATAGCCCATGTTTGTAGTCCCAAACCACCATATTGGCCCTCCATAGGGGATATTTGGCCTGGAATTGGGATGTGGTGCTCATATTTTTGAAGTTTAGAACACTAGATATGGTTTCTAATATAAGGTTTTTTTATAAGCTACAACTTCATTATTACTTGGCAAAAAGAAAATTACATCGAATAACCATTATAGCTTAGGATCAACATTTGACACAGAACTATAGACAATATTGTCCCAAAAATCTATTCCCCACATCCCAACAGCTCCACTCATACGGAGCATTAAGCCAGACAAAACTTTCATCCCATATTAGAGCACTGAGACTAAAGACTTCACTATAGCTGTGATGATTGTATAAGACTTAGATACCCAAGCACTAGGACCGACATGTTGCATATGACACACTATCAATGTTAATTACAGCTAAAAGGATCAAATAGAGGCATGCTTCCAATTATCGCACCTGAAATCTCGACAATATACCATCCTGGAATTCCTCCTAAGGGTCGGTCGGGGTTCCCCCTCCATCTGCAGCTCGGTAGACAGTTCCCCACCCACCCGCATGCATCCCAGCCGAGACACCAACAACAGGAGCTCCCCCCTCCTTCAAGCGAGGAATAAATGTATTCTCAAGTGGTGGGTGATGACATCAATTTTCATGTGAATGAGCCATGAATCCATTAGATGCTCCTTAGCTCACGCTGCTGAAGCAGGTGGCCAATTACCCATAACATGGAGACAACCCATTCATACAACAACAAGTGAGCTTAAGTGGACCCAGGGTCCAAAATCTAATGCTGAAGCATAGAAAATTCCTCAGCTGGCTTCGAAACCTCCATCTCTGCCCATAAATCCTTCTCCACGGAGTTAGTATTTTCCCTAATTTCCTTCGGAATTGTGGCCATGTAGTCCCAAGTGTCCCGGGCCACCCTTGACTACTCTCAGAACACTCTTTTCTTCCCTCCCCTGAGCCATCCCTAGCTGGCCACCTCAACATTCTTTGGCTCATACATGTCTTCCTCACTGCACTTCCAACCACTATAACTAGTCGTTAATGAGCTTAGGCTTTCCACCTTCAATAGATAGGCGATAATGCCAAGCATTGATATAGCATGAGCCATCAAATTGATGACCTTAGAGATGAGGATGAGGGCATCATACCTGAGGACAATGCATCCACTGTCATAACTATGCCAATACAAGGGCTCGTCCTTAAATGGGACATAAAAAAACATTTTGCACTTGCATCCAACTTTGCCATTAATTTCCATAACTACTATCATACCTCCCTTCTCCCTGCCCTTCCGATTCATAGTATCTTCCCATGGGCCTTACATGCAGACTAGAGCTCCATCCATCCTACACGCGACCGTCTTGAATGTCCATGTGTCATCATAATCTCCTCTTGTTAGTTGTCTCCACCTGCATCCACAAATTAATTATTATAATGTTGATTAACTTAATGATAATGAAAATGCAAGTTTATACCATAGTTGAAGATATAATTTAACAAAGTTGAGTTCATGGATTATCAACATAGTTTGGAGGTCATGGTTTATGATTAACAATATAGTTGGAGGTCATTATAGGTCATGGTTTATGATTAACATGGTTGGAGCCTCAAAGTCATGGTTTAATTGTGGGCTTAAACTTTTAATTATTAATATTTGTAATCTCACTTTAATGTTTTAATTTTCTAAATTTGTAATCTTTTAATTTCTTATCTTTTAAAATTATATTTTGGCTTATTATATCTTTTAATTTCTAATTTTTAAATTATTAACCTTTTTAATATTATTTTAATGTTCTAAACTCTTAATTTTTTAATTTCTAATCTTGTTATTAATATTATATATTAATGTATTAAATTAGTATTTTTTATTTTTTAATATTTAAGGTAATATTTAATAGTATTAGTCTTTTAGATAATGTGATGACTGAGCGGGAAAGATTGTTGAAAGGAGGGAAAATGAATTTCCACAAAATCCCCTACCAATCGAAAGCTAAGGGGAAAGGGGAAAAATGCACTATTGGACTAGCTTGGAGCAGCTCCACTCACGACAAGGTATGAATGTTCAACCCCAGTTTCGTAATTATGTGCAGAATCTCATTTTTTTACTAGTCTTTTCAGTATTTGATAAATATATATATATATATATATATGACTCTTTGGGGCTTTCATCACTAGTGTTACATTATGAGGGGCTCAGGGTTTGAATGGGGAAGCTCAATATTACAGGGTTTCTGCAGATCTAGGGTTAGGGTTTTTAAGGTTTTGATGCGAGAGGATACAACCAAGAGCAGAATTGTGAATCTATACGCTTCTGGAAGTAGGAGTTATCAGAGGCGTGGTGAACAATTTCTTTCCTACTATGAAGCTGACTGTAACCTACCGCGATAAGCAAATCAACTTTGGTGAGGATTTATCGTTCTCCTATTTTCAATCAAAACCTGACCATATCCATTGTGAATTAATGGTGACTCGGATTGCTATGAAGAAGATCTTAAAGGAAAGCAAATTCATTGTAGTAAGTAGGTTCAATTCCTTTCTCGTCAGTATATTGGGTAACAAGTATTCTTTTATTTAGATTTTTAGAAATTGAAATCCATGTGTTATTTACATAACCAGATTATGACGGATCCCCACCACAATCCTGGTTGCATTCTTGTTGACCTTCTAGTAGTATATTTAAAGCTTAGACTGCCATTTCTAAGAGTTTTGATTTGGGATATGGCTATTATGTTTTATTGCTTAAATGAATGATTGAATGCTTTTGACCTTGATTTGGGTTCTCTTGGCTATGGAATGTCATTGTGATGGTCACAAAAAATTCTATGTCTAGAGGTATTGTTATTTTTGTATTCACTTTCAGACATTGTGGCATTTTAGTGACCATTGTCCAGATAATCTGAGCCCAGTCCCATCTTTGCCATGAGAACTTCGACAAACGACAAAGTTTAATAAATAGGACTCAAGGGCTACGAATCTTCCCCATAATCATGTAGGGCCAACATATGAAAATAGTAAAACACTACAGATCAGTGGATTTTCTCATAAGACTGAGGAGAACATGGCAGATGATAATATTGGATACAAGGAAATACAAGCTCCCAATAGGAATGTATTGAGAGATACTAATAACTATTTAAAGGATTGGGGTCAACCTTTCTCATGGAATATTGATGTTACAAAAGAACCTAGTCAAGAAATATTTGATGGAGAAGTTCCTGGAAAGCAAGAAGAGGAAATGGTTGAAAAATATGTAAAAGAGGGGGCAAGTGACAGTGAATCAGATGAGGTGTTGTATAGTGCAAATGAATTAAGAAAAGGTTGCAGAAGCAACAAAAGTCGGTCACCAAAAGGCTCTAGGTTGATATCTCACTAGGTTAAAATGAGCATCCCTGAAAGGGCATGTTGGAGGAATGAAGTTGGAGGGGCAACTGTCCATTGAACTACCGAAGAGATGGATTGTCTGATTAAAGTTATATAGATTTGGACCAGCGAGCAATGCAAGGGAGCGATTATAGCCATAAATATAAGCGATTCCATCCCCCTGCTGCCTGTTATTCCTTAGATTCTAGAGCAAAGCGTCCTGGCCCTTCCTGTTCACCTGCTGAGCAAACTGTGTAAAAGCAGGATATATCAGCTATCTGTTGGCTTTCTATCGTAAAAGTCTGTCACTGGTATATCGCTCTTTCTCTTGGGAGACCATCTTGACTAATGGAATGGACTAAATGTGGCATGATGTTGGTTATATAACCAAGTATGATTAATAAAAAGTAAACGCTTATTAATTTTTTTATAAAGGGATGTTGCATACCCTCTTGAGACACAACCAGAGCCTGCAATATTGGATAGTTATATTTAAATCCTTTTGTAAGTGTTTCCTTATAATCTTAATTTACTTGTTTGTCAGGTTATATCTAGAAAGAAGGCTGACAATATATGCTGGAAATATTAATGGCTTGGGAAGGGCCACGAAGGAAAAGTAATGTTAGATCTCGCAGGTTTGATGCAAAACCTGTTCACCCTAGTTTAGTGCTGAGGTATCTTGGCAGGAATTGTGTGTCATTCATAATTTTGTTTATTATTTTTAGAACATGAACAGTTATTTTACCAAGATCTATTTTTTATTAGATTTATGTTCAATATGGGGGTATGAGATTATTATATATGGCATGGTGTGATTTAATTATCTGGGAAGATTTTTGATCCTCATACTTTCTTTATATTTCAAAATTGTCACATGTGTTACTGTGCATGTTTCAGTCGCTTTCCAATGCAAGGCGGGAGCAGAAACAGGTCACCTGGGATATGAGATGACAAGAATAGTGATGAAAAAATCAATGCAATTTGTTTTTATTTTTCCAGAGGTGTGTGCGAGAAAGGGTCATCCTGTAAGTTTCTTCATCAAAAGGCCACTGTTAAAAGTATTGTAGATTATTCTGATGAAGAAAGTGATAAGAGTAAACACACAAAAGAGGAGGAACAAGATTTATTGGGGTTTCTTGGTGGTTTTTGAACGCTCTGCTATAGTAGATGGAAATCTCTGATATATTTGCACTGGTATGCTATAATTTTGCACTCTTGTACAATTTCTGTATTTAATTTAATAAAAGCATTCATGTCTACATTTCATAGGTTGATTACTGATTGCAATATAAATCCTGGAAAAGGTATCATGGCATTGCGTGTCTTTCTTTCTTTGAATTTGAATCAATTCTAATCTGAGTATATGTTTTCATGGTGCTAAGACATAACTTCATTCGTGTGCATAGAAGTTTTACTTTGAATAGCATCGATCCATTTATATAATTGTTTTTTCGGTTGTAATTGCCATATTAATACTTTCGTATTTAAATAAAATATTCTTCTTTATTTAATAAAAATAATCAATAATTTAGTTAATTTAGTAATAATTATGAATACTTTCGTATTTAAATAAAAGATTTTTATAAAAAAAATAAAATTCCAAAGTTTTTAGCCTTATAGTTTTAAATACTATGCAAAAGTGCCGCAAACACAATTTGTCCATCCAAAACTCAATTGCGTTCTCATAATGCACATTAAATGTCAAAAAATAGTGGCCCTCTCACTTGACTTGCCAGAAGGTCAATATTGGTGCAGAGATGAGATATCCATAAATGAAAAGGTCAATATTGATGCCGACTTTTTTAAAGGTAGTAACGACTCAAAGGACTTTTTCAGTTTGTTTCTCAGCCTTAGAAATGGTTGTGAGCAACGAGACAGGTGGGAATAAGCTGAATATGAAAGAATAAGAGTTGAATTAATGCAAATGAGTTGTGTGAAAATGAGCATAATCCACGCCAACGCACTCATGAGCTGTAATGGCCAAGGTGCATTCAAATTTATATCACTCATACATAACTACCAGCTACCTTCATTCGTACTGTTGGCACTGTCTGTCTAGAAGTTTTATAGTGCCTGTGAATTCAAGTTTTGCATGCTTGTTCGGAATGTTGGCACTGTCTATCTAGAAGTTTTACTTTGAATAGCATCGATCCATTTATATAATTGTTTTTTCTGTTGTAATTGCCAAGGTAATTTGGGACCAAAAACTTTGATGGCGCCTCTTTGTTTAAGGATACCCTCGTCCAAGCGAGTGAAGATATAATAACATATGTGGTGACTGCTCCATTCTTGTATAAGATCATCCCATTCCCAGTCCTCCACTGCTCTTTCCTTTTCATTGTCAAACCACGCCTTCAATATGCACAGTCCAGTCGGAGCTTCATTATTTTCTTCCTTTCTGTTACCAAATTTATCAAAAAACCTTTCCTTAATCAATGTTGTCTTTGCAAGAAGGTAGAATCATATTTATCAAACTCTTCACAGTTCTGAGGAAAATGCTTCGAAGTGGCAGCACAACCACAACCTTTGGATGAGTCAAGCCTTCATCTCGTGATAGGTTAGTTACATCGCTTGTCTTATTTTTACACTTAGCAGAAGCTTCATTATTTTCTCTATCTTCATCATTATCCTCCACATCATCTTCATCGTCTGTAGCTAAATTCCTAGCTGTCCTTTCTATATCCTCGTCATCTTCTGATTCTTCAATCTTTTCCTCACTAGATTCCATTGGTGTTGTACCTACTTATGACATGCCAGCGTCACTTGAATCATCAATTTCAACCTTGAGTTCAATGTCTTGTTTATCTTCTTATGCACTGCCCACACCTTGTTCACATTCCCAATTTGATTTGGAATTGGAATCTGAGTCTTCATCTTCGGTTTTGTCTGCAGCGTGGGGTTTGCGGAGCTTCTCAAGTGCTCTGTTAGTTTCTTCCATTATTTTATTCATTGTATTTTTAAAATATCCAGCAATGGATTCCATCATGTATGGCTCTGTTATGTGGAATTTAACTCGAATTTCGCTCTGGTACTAATGTAACAACGGAAACATGTAGCTTGAACACTTAATAATTAAAATATACCAAGTAATGTATATATAAAAATATTGTATTGAATAGAAATAATATGAGATGGTTGAAGTACATTGTGACTGCCCTATATATATAGATCCTAGAGGCAATTATGATGACTATTTATGAAAGGTTGCATTCCTTTAGTCATCTTTATTTACTAGTGTTTTAATAATTATTTATTACTATTTATTTATTATGTTATTTGTATACATAACAGGAATGGTTCCAGATATTTATGTGGTCTTGTCTTATCTTTAACGTTAGTCTTTTGTTTTTGTGAATAATCAAACAGCTTCTCACTTTGTTATTCAAGATCTCAGAGCTAGCTTGTGGAGGGATGCAGGTCATTAAAAGCAATTCAGGGAATATTACACAATATTTTGGAAGACTCAAAATTTGACTCAATACATTTTGGATCATAGGTTGGCAATTCCCTAATTTATTTCTAGATGTGTATTTTGAAACCAAGGAGTCTGTTGATTTTTAGTTGGTATGTTTTCAAAAGTTCACATTTGGAATCATTCATCTCTTTTTTGTAGAGGCATGTAGGGAGCTATCTAGATCTCTGTGTAATTTATTTGCATTTAGTCCAAGAAAGAGATTTTCATTACAAAGAATTCAGAATTCCTTGGATGCCTTTGCCATTATTTGCTTAAGGGGGTTTGATCCAACCATGTTCATTGATTATGGTCCTCTTGATTGGGTTTTGGACAAAATGGTTTTGTTAAGAGGTGTGCTCGGTTTGGCAGCAAGGATTATATGTTAACTCTTTGTCATATTGGCTCATGAATATTTCATTTCTATTTACATGAACCATCGTATTTTCCCTATCATTTGTAATACTCTGAAATAGGAATAGGGATTCATTTACTGAACTTTACCCTTTTATTGTGAAAAGGTTGACTTATGTTTCTTTTTTTATACACAAATCTAGAGTACAACTCTGATGGAAATCCATGCGAATAAACAATTAAACCTATGGTTTATGGGGGCTGAAGGATTCAAAGGTTGTGCCGAAGTGATCTTACAAGGAATCACACCATGCTTTGAGTGTATTGTTTGGATTTTTCCACCACAAGTTAAATTTCCACTATGTACTGTTGCTGAGACTCCACAGACAGTTGCACATTGTATCGAGTATGCCCATCTAATTCAATGAGGCCTTATATTTTAATTTTAAAGTTATCTAGGCCTGCAGGTCTTCTAAATCTCTTGTTTTCATAATACAAGCCTGCATAAAGATGCTATTTTTTTGTTCTCTTGTAGGAACATCATCAAGAAACGTTCAATGCAGACAACCAAGATCATATGCAATGGGTTTATTCACAGGTACACTATTATTAAAATGATAAATAATGCTTGCTCAATTTTAGTCCCTAGAACTGTATGTAAATTGAGACTTAATTTATATTTGATACTTCAGGCACTCAAGAGAGCAGAGTTATATGGTATAAGTGGAGTCACGTATTCATTAACTTAGGTGTGGTTGAATTCTCAAACCTCCATCTTATTTTATCTCCTTTTACTATAGGTCTTCTTAATATGCAAGGAAATGTGAAATTTCCTTGGCTTGCTTCCTTTATTAATGTTGTTATTGTTGTAAATGAAACGACCTATATATTTTGAGAGAGTAACCTTTGGACAAACTGTGCAAGTGAGGACTTGTTATGTCCAGTTAATGACTGATGCTATTTTGTGGGTTATCAAAGTAAATGTTATTATAATATTAAGAAATGGTTGAGAAGGAACCAAAATCTATCAATAAAATGATATGGGTAGTTTATCCTAGGGTGGTGGTTTATGAGTTCTTAACATCAATTTTTCTTTTTCAATATATTTGTTGTTGCATTATATTTCTTCCTTGGAAAAAAATCATAATTTTATATCATCAAAAGAGTGAAACAAAATTACATTCCATCAACGCTATTTAAAGCATTGACCTAGAAACTGCCCACTAGGCCTGTCACCGCATCCAACAAAAACATACATATTGATTCTTATATACTTAAGAAATCTGTAAACAGACCAAAAATATATACAAAACTTAAACAAAACTATACTAGCTGAAAACCGAACAAATCCATAGGTGTAGTAACCATAATTATGAAAGTATCCTTGCTTGGTGATCTTCATGAAAAGGAGGATGATCATAATCTGAAGTTTCTCCCACACGATTCTCCATAATAAACCACATCCCTCTCTGCATCTGTAAACATTTTTTTGATAAAACATCAGCAACCTCATTTCTTTCTTGGTACACATGTTTTTTTTGGAAAATTGAAAAAATATATTAACGTAAAGAAATATGTACAGAGCAGCAAAACAATAAGGAAGATTGATGTTTGAGTCCCCATGACAATGTTTGAGTTGGTTTCCACTAGTAGTACACCTACTATAAAAATATGTAAAATTCCGAGAATGAAAGCAGCTATATGCTGATTTAAAATAATAAAAAAATTCAGTGGTTGGTTGGATTCTCTGTTTTATTCTATCCTGGTGCACCCGATACCTCTGATAGATAGCACTGTAGTAAGTCTTTTACTGCCCTAGATATTGCTCCTGATGCACTTGAGAATGCAACATTTATTGGTCATCAAACTTCTCGGACCAGATGCAAGGTTGAGTTACCTGTAGTTGATTGCAATCACTTGCAATCTTGTAGTAAGTAGTACTTGGATTGGTTATAAATCTTTTGAAATCCTAAATTTTAGCTAAAAATTTGTTTTTATCTGATCCAGGTCATATAGAGCCTTACTCCCATATTCCTGTATTCCGAACATTTGTTGACCAACTCCGTCATTGGAATTATAATGTTTGTGCTGTATATTTGCTTGATTCCCACGTTTTCCATAATAGATTTCAATTAAATTGTATTGAATTTTGTTTTTTTGAATTGTCACTTCATTTATTTCTGTAGAAGCTGATCAACATCATTTTGCAGTTTGTGTCAGATATAACAAAGTATCTAAGTGGTTGTATGGTGTCTCTTTCTGCAATGGTGCAACTTGAACTTCCCCACGTAAATGTTTTGACTAAGATGGATCTTGTTACAAACAAGAAAGAAATTGAGAAGTATGGATGATTGGCCTTTTGATGGTTAATTGATCTTGTTTAAAGAAATCCTCGAAGAACAACTTTTCATAGGATATATGGATATGCATTATCTATTACTTCAGTAATCTTTTTGTGAATTTTATTTCCTATTACTCTTACAATCCTTGTTGTTTGGTAGGTTTCTTGACCTAGATACAAGATTATTGATACTAGAGTTGAATGAGCTAATGGCTCCACATCTCGCAAAACTAAACAAAGCATTGGCAGATCTAGTGAGTGTTTAATCACCGCAATAATGGTCATGAAAGATATCATATTAGTTTTCTCAGTGTGCTTTTTGGTTTTCCCTTCTTATGTAGACCGAATGAAGAATTATATTGTTGGATATTTTATTTCATGCTCAATTATAAGCTTGATTATCATTATTATCAATACTTTAATGCATAGTATTTTTAATTAACATTATTAATAGTACTTGAATTGCTATATCTTAGAATTATTTTAGTATTTGAAGCATTATTCTTGAATATGTTTGACATTCATTTTGTTCCCATGCAAAATTTGTTTGAATATCATCATTGTCAAGCAATAACAACTTCTTAAAGGGTGCTAGCTCAATGGTAGAGCACCTGCCTAATTATAGGCAGGGGATTGGTGGTTCGATTCCTCCTTACCCTATCATAAATTAGTAACTAAGAAAACGACTAAATTCGCATATATACGACTATTAGTAGCTAATATCCAATATCTTATAGCACGACTAACGTTTAGTCATATTTAGCATAGTCATTAATATGTTATCATATAGTAGTTTATTTAGTCATATATTTGGTCATTAATTGTGACAATCAATAACTAAATCAATGACTAAATTAGTGACTAAATCAGTGAGTATCAATGACTAAATCAATGACTAAATCAGTGACTAAATCAGTGAGTATCAATGACTAAATCAATGACTTAATCAGTGACTATCAATGACTAAACCAATGACTAATAAGTCAACCAATTAATGACTAGTGAAATACGACTAGAGATAAGATAGTGGAAATCGGATACTATTAGTCACCGACTAAAAAATAGTCGTTTAGAGTCGAATTTTAGTCATTTTTTTAGTCATTAATTTCTCATTTTGTACTAGTGTAAGTTATGTTGGAATGTGTCAAGTTCATTGTATAATGGCACTAATATCTTATTTGTTGTTTCTTTTGTAGGGGTAGGCATGATAGTTGTGTTAAAGAGATTTTTGGAGATGGGAAACTCATGCAACACAACAAAAAAATATAGAAGGAATCTTCCCATTGAAAAGGTCAATGACTTAAGAGAAAAGGCTAGGTTGGGAATGGAAAGATTGAGACATGGTCCTATCATTGCCCCGGAGCCTGCCACTTATCCTAACATAGTTGTTGACACGAAAACCTCTTGTTTAGAACCACAGGTAAAGCGGTCGCATCCAACGGACCCAACTCAAATTCCAACATCAACACAATCTCCAACCAACAATCCATCAACAAGTCATGCTAAAGTTCCACACGACACAAGAATATTGGGAGATGCTGCATGTGTAGAGATGGACATACAAGAAGTGCTTAGTTTTCAATCTCCCCAAGAATACCACAACCATGTCGACCACACTCCCATTATGGCCCAATCTGTGAACGAAGCACCACAACAAACAAGCTCTGGTATTCATGTCTCATGTCCACCCTCCCTACCTCGACTGTCCAGTGTAAGAAGAAGAACTCCTAGATGTATTCATGTGGATGAAAGTGCTATGTCAAGGCTTGAAGGTAAGTTTTCAAAATGAATTATCGAATGGCAATGCAACAAAATTGTCAAAGAATATTTTGAATCCAAAGGTGATGCAGGTAAATGTCAATTATTGCTATGTTTGTTAAAGTCACATTGTTTAGCTATTGTTAGGAGAATTTTGGGCATAAATATGGTTAAAAGATCAGAGGCTAGCAGTCATATTGTTAGAAATATCCAATCTACATTTAATGCGATTGGGAATACATCTCGTACAAAATATCTTTGTGCGGCTCGTCGTGTTTTAGCGGAATTAGTTGTAAGCAAGTCCACAAGGCAACGTCGCCTGCTATCACACACTTCTCACATACTCAAATTAAATAGAAAAACTATTAAAAAGTACTCTGTTATAAGAGAAAATCTTGACACTCCAGGTGGAAACGATTGTTGGGATTTTGTTGGTAGGTTTCCTCGTGCAGATAGGAAGCTAATTGATGTTGTTAAGGAGTTAGTACAAAAGTTTTGGCATGATCATACTAGACCTTCATCAAACCAAAGAGACATGCTAAAGCTGAGAAAAGTTTCTACTGAACGTGAACCCCATGTTAAACATTTCCTTGACACCACACAGACTGAACTCTATGAGAGATTCAGGAATGAGCACACACAATTGAACTTGGGCCAAAGTTCCTTTGAGAAATGCAAACCATGGTACGTTCATATATGCATTGATCGGAACACCACGTAGAATATGAATATTATTATGAAACATATAAACATATATTTTTTGATTTGCATACTAACATTGTGCAGGTCTGCAATGGATCCATACTACCAATGAATGCATCAAGAGACTTTATCCACAACATCATGTGTCCAAGGCCCGAAGGAAAAAACTATTATGAAAAATCATGTCTATATGGGACATGTTCTAGGTGCAGTGGGTTTTCTCTTTTGAACCGTTGCATCCATGAAAGCAAGGAGCACGAATTTGGCAGGATGGGCGTGGAGATGCAAAGCTTCAAGTACATAACCTATTAATTAGACAGTGCCAGGGAAAGTAAAAAGATTTCATTAGTGAAGTCACAGGTACAAATGAATATTGCATATTTTTCATATTACACGTTCAATTTATGACATATACATTTTTCCAAATGCCACATTGCAATATCTCCCTTGTTTTCATGGTAACAGGTACCAGTATGTGACTCTTGACAGAGTTCTATGAGAAAACAAAGTAGTATGTTCAACATGTGCATGTAGCACGATGGCAAGATGAGCAGTACAAAAAATGCAGAGACACATTTCCTGTTGGAACCATAGTGTCAATTGTGGATTTTGCAGAAAATTACACCCTTCAGCCACAAAATGAAATCCAGACTCAATACTACCATTCAGACCAAGTCAGCATCATGGTACATATTATGTATAGTCATGGGCCAGAGAGCAACAATGACAAGAGGATAATACTGAAGGATACAAACTTTTACATAAGTGATAATAGAACCCATGATCTGCATTATGTGCAATATTGTTTTCAAATTTTCTATGATCAATTGAAAGAGAGAGATATACAGATGGATCAACATTGGATATGGTTGGATGGTTGTGCGGGCTAGTTCAAAAATGCCCGAGTATTCCAATGGATGATTATTTTGCATAAGACTTATAATGTGCCGCATATCTAGAACTATTTTGAGTCTGGGCACGGCAAAGGTGAGCATGATGGGGCCGGTGCATGCATCAGACCGAGTAAGAGATCAACAAACATCATCAGTGGTAGGATGTGTGGTAAGAAATTTTTGGTGGGTGGTTGACATAGACCGATTGCATTCCTATAGTTGCGGCACAGTACAAGGAACACATGGATTTCATTCAGTTCGAAGCTCAAACAACCCCTTATTTGAAATATGGACATGAAAGCTTGCATGCTTTTGCAGCCCTTGTAGCAATGGCGAATGGGATGAATGCGAATGCATGGACTGGGTTGATGAATGGGATTGTGTGTCACTTGCAGTAGACCAATGTGCAGTTGTTGAAACAACCCAGTTAGAGGAGGGCTAGTCAACGATTTCGATAGACTACAACCATATCTCATATCTTGTATAACCAGGACACATATATGCAGTTGTTTCCCTGAAAGGAAATGAATGGGGCACGGATTATTGGTTGGCATGGTGCATCCAAGGTAAGGAAACCTTGTACGCATCATTAATCGACAATGAAGGCATTGGATTTCCTATTGGCTCAATGGTGGTTAAGGGGGAATATATTACACTAGATGGGAAGTCAAGAAAGACTAGTGGGCATGTATTCATGGATTACAAACCAGGTTCAGTGGTGTATCACTTCACAAACTTGATCGTTGGGATAAACATCCATCTTTAGACAATGTCAAGCAAGAGCTCAACCAAGGTACGCTACTACCTGCCTCATTCAGAGCACGAGAGATTGATGGAGACAATTAGCAATAGAGAGGATCCAGATGGATTTATTGAATGAGGCCAGTCAACTTTACATAAGAGAAAGAATTGCATCAAAGAATGTTATGTTCTACATCGAGGTATGTGTAGTTTTATGTTATTTTGTTGGTACATGCATTTTTTGTTGATACATACATACATACATGTCTTTGCCATACATACATAGAGATACATACATACAAATACATACATACATAGAGATACATAGAGATACATACATACATACATAGAGATACATCCATCTGCCATGTCATCATTTCACCCTTTGTCATTAATGTTTACAAACCTAATCTAGCCCTATAAACTTAGTCTATCCCTAGAAGCACTAATATAACCCTACAAACCTAATCTAGCCCTAAAAATCCTAGAAAGCTAAACTAACCCTAGAAACACTAATTTAACACTAGAAAACTAAGATATAATACTATAAACCTAATATAGTCTTAGAAACCTGAACTAGCCCTAGAAACACTAATCTAACCTAAACTAGCCCTACCACTTCTCTCATTTGGTATGAGAGAAGTTGCTTTAGACCTACCTCACTCATGTCAATGCTTGAGTTTTTGGAGGTCGAACTCCCACCCCACATGTCCTCTTCAACATTTTTTGTTCTCTTGGTTTTGTGCCCACCCAATTTTTTTTCATGCTTTGGGTACCTTGAGGTATATCCCCAACCCAAAAAACTCTTATATTATGATGACTATGTTGGTTATTAGCTTCACCCAACAAAATTATATTTAACAATACACATATTCATAGATTTGGTTCCCCATGCTCAATGCTCACCCAAATCTAGCTAGATTTTGGGTTTTTGCCCTTATCCAAGCACCGTGTCTCAATGCTCACCCAAATCTTGCTAGATTCTGGGTTTTTTTCCCTTATCCAAGCATCGTGTCATCAACCTAGGGTTTCCACTAATATATTCTAACTAGATACTAGAATCTCCTTGAACAAATTTGATGGAAAAATCCATAGAGATCTTCTAGACTCTTAGATATGTATACTAGCAATTTATTTTAAAACATGCTCATTTATGGTTGGAGATTGATGCTTGATTCCTATAGATAACCACTTAGAGGGACTTTTCATCATCATCATCAACATCATCATCACCATCACCATCATCATCAACGCCTTCATCATCATCACCATCTTCATCATCATCACCATCTTCATCAATGTCTTCATCATCATCACCATCTTCATCATCATTGTCATCTATAGGCTCCTCATCAACATCTCCATCATCTTCATATTCTTGGTTATCATCATCATCATCTTCATCACCATGACCATCATCATCAATGTCTTCATCATCATTGTTATCTCTAGGATCCTCATCAACATCTCCATCATCATCATCTTCTTCGTCATCACCATCACCATCACCATCACCATCACCATCACCATCACCATCATCATCAATGTCTTCATCATCATCACCACCTTCATCATCATTGTCATCTCTAGGCTCCTCATCAACATCTCCATCATCACATTTTCATCATCATCATCATCATCATCTTCATCACCATCACCATCACCATCATCATCAATGTCTTCATCATCATCACCATCTTCATCAGCATTGACATCTCTAGGCTCCTCATCAACATCTCCATCATCATCATCATCATCATCATCATATTCTTCATCATCATCATCTTCATCACCATCACCATCACCATCTCCATCATCATCAACATCTCCATCATCATCATCTTCATCCTCATCAACATCAACATCATCATCATCATCATCTTCTTCATCACCATCACCATCATCATCACCTTCACCATCATCATCACCATCATCATCAACGTCTTCATCATCAACACCATCATCATCATCATGAACATCTTCATCATCATTGTCATCTCTAGGTTCCTCATCAACATATCCATCATCACATCTTCGTCGTCGTCATCATCTTCATCTTTATCACCATCACCATCATCATCAACGTCTTCATCATCATCATTATTAACTCTAACTCTAACCCTAATTCAATTTCCTTATATAACTCTAACCCTAACCCTCACCCAAACCCTAGCACTAAACCATCTTCTTCATCATCACCATCACCATCACCATGAACATCTTCATCATCATTGTCATCTCTAGGTTCCTCATCAACATCTCCATCATGACATCTTCTTCGTCATCATCATCATCATCTTCATCACCATCACCATCATCATCAACATCTTCATCATCATCACCATCTTCATCATCATCATTAACTCTAACTCTAACCCAAAACTAAGGTATTACAAAATTAAATACAGTACACAATAGTTGAATTTAAAAAGAATTATATGATTTAACAAATTTACACACAAAACTACTAGGGAATGGAATTCTCAATTATAACCAAGAAAAAATAAGATCTTAAAAGCATCCTAACATGACATTGCATGATCAATTAAATTCAACATCTTTTTATCACCTTTAAATTTTACATAAATTTAAGTAAAGATGAAATTTTGAACATTTTAAAGGGCCAAAGCAAATCACTATTTTATATCAAATTTAAGTCATAATGACCACCTTAAATTTGAATTTAGACAAGGAAGTGATACATACTTTATTCTTTCAAATAATATTTCAATGCTAAGAAAGTGGAAGTCTACCTCAAATAAAAAGAACACA
This sequence comes from Larix kaempferi, assembly GCA_027924585.1. Lineage (NCBI taxonomy): Eukaryota > Viridiplantae > Streptophyta > Pinopsida > Pinales > Pinaceae > Larix > Larix kaempferi. Next base: position 553,623 of record BSBM01001128.1, read on the forward strand.
TAATATATCTATAAAGAGGAAGATGAAGAGCCTTGAATTTGCAAAATTATATTTCTCTCTCTCTCTCTCTCTCTCTCTCTCTCTCTCTCTCTCTATCTTTCTCTCTCTCCCTACCGCTAAACCCCTTTCTCTCTATCTCTCCTAATCCCCCTAACCAAATCCCCATCTCCACCCCCTTCCACTACCCCCTCCCCTCTCTCTCCAACCTTTACTATCCCCCCCCCCTCTCTCTCTCTACCTCTCCCCTACTCCTCTATTACCTACCCTAACCCTCAATCCTCTCTCTCCTCACCACCCCCCTCTCTCTCATAATCTCCCTCTCTCCTACCACTAACCACCTCCCCATCATGTTCTCCCTCTCTCTCCCTCTCTCTCTCTCTATCTCTATCTAGTCCTCTTCGTACCTTTAACCATCCCCCCCCTCTCTCTAAACCCCTAATCCCCCAAACTCTCTCCCTCTAAACTCGTAACCTATCTCTCTCTCTCTCTCTCTACACCCAACCCCCCAATCTATCTATATCTCTCTCCTGCTCCCCGTAACCCTAATCCCCCCTCTCTCTATCTCTCCTAATAACCCCCATCTCCAACCCCTTCCACTAACATCCCCCTCTCTCACTCCCCTCCTCCCCCTAACCCTTATTATCCCCCTCTCTCACTCTCTCCCTCTCCTCTACTCCTCTTCCAACCCTAATCGTCAACCCTCTCTCTCTTGACCACCCCCCTAACAACCCCCTCCTCTCTCTCTCTCCTAATCCCACTATCCCCTACCACTAGCCACCTGCCCCCCCTCTCTCTCTCCCAGTCCTTTCCCTACCATTAACCACCACCCTCTCTCTCCTAGTCTCTCTCCTACTCCCCCTACCCCTAACCCCCCCTCTCTCTATCTCTCCTATTCCCACGCCTAACCACCCCCCACTCTCTCTCCCTCTCTCCCCTCCTCCCTCTAACCCTTACTATCCCTCTCTCCCACTCTCTCCCTCTCCCTTGCTCCTCCACCTACCCTAACCCTCAACCCCCTCTCTCTCCACCCCCCCCCCAACAACCCCCTCCCCTCTCTCCTAATCCCCCTCTTCCCTACCACTAACCACCTCTCTCTCTCTCTCTCTCCCTCCTAGTCCTACCACTAACCACCCCCCCACCCTCCTCTCTCTCTCTCTCTCTCTCCCTCCTAGTCCTACCACTAACCACCCCCCCCACCCTCCTCTCTCTCTCTCTCTAAACCCTTAATCCCCCAATCTCTCCCTCTAAACCCCTAACGCCCCGTTCTCTCTCTCTCTCTCTCTCTCTCTCTCTCTCTCTACCCCCAACCCCCCACTCCTCACCCTCCAGCTCCTACCCCTACACTCTACCTATTTCTCTCTCCTACTCACCCTACCCCTAACCCCCCCTCTCTATCTATCTCTCCTAATCACCCCTAACGACCCCCCATCTCCACCCCCTTCTACTAACCCCCCCTCATCTCTCTCTCTCTCTCTCTCTCTCTCTCTCTCTCTCCTCTCCTCCCCTATCCCTTACTATCCCCTTCTCTCACTATCTCCCTCTCCCCTACTCCTCCACCTACCCTAACCCTCTCTCTTTCTCCACCATTCCCCTAACAACCCCCTCCCTTCTCTCCTAATCCCCCTCTCCCCTACCACTAACCACCCCCCAATACTACTTCTCTCTCTCTCTCATCCTCTACCTACCCTTAACCCCCCTCTCTCTTCTAGTCTCTCTCCTAGTCCTACCACTAACCATCACCCCCCACCCCTCTCTCTCTCTCTCTAAACCCTTAATCCCAAATCTCTCTCTCTAAATCCCTAACGCGCCACAGCAACATCCTTCTCGGTTAACCCATTATTTCTCTGCAAATTGCTGTAGAAGGAGTTTCTGGTACAGCTATACCTGGCCCACTCCGCAATATCCTTCTAAACCAACCCATTATTTCTCTCCACACAAGATCCCCCTCGGAGGCACAATATCACCCTCTATTACAACGCTCAGCAAACTCGTACATGGGAAGCCTCGAAAAAATTGAACAAACTCGTAGATCTAGACCTGGGAGGCTTCAGTGATCATCTGTTATACGGTTTGATTGCAAAATCCAACAGATCTATAAACACCTGCTTCCCTTTTCAACTTCAACGTCTCTAACTCGTCCAAAGCGAAGTTATGCAGTCATTCCAGAAGTTTCAATTTGTGGGTGCCCGTTCACGTTCACCTTGACTGCTCCATCTTCTTTTTTCTTGTGATATCCATGTCCATTTATATTTCCAAATAGAACAACAAGCATATTTATACTCACATGCAATCACATCCATCTGCACAAACAATCATAGTATTAATAAAAAAGAAAAGCATTCACAAGCCAAACATAATTAACAAACTACAATCAAATCAACAAATAACATGCCCATTCTTGCAACATAAAGCAAATACAATAATCCAAAACTCACAAGCAAAACAACGGATTCTGGAATGAGGCTGAAAAAATGAATGGATATAACGATCCATGATTCATTGAATTCATCCTCTACTCCACCCATGTAATGGCCAGACCTCAACTCTGTGCTCCTCTTCTCAATACTTCCATAGCTCTGCATTTCTTTCAAAATGATCTCTTCTTTCTTCTTATACGTCTCACTTCATGTTTTTAATCTCTTGCTTTTTGCTTTTGGATCTTTACTCAACGGCTATATTTACGATGGTTCAAACATGTTAATAGTAAAAAACGGCTATATTTAAGATGGTTCATTCTTGCTTTTTGCTTTTGGATCTTTACTCAACGGCTATATTTACGATGGTTCAAACATGTTAATAGTATAAAACGGCTATATTTAAGATGGTTCATACATGCTAATAGTATGAAATATGTTGGCTTGTATAGATTAATAAATAATTAACGGGACAGCGTCTTCATGATTATTGTGGGAAGGTATTTTGGAAAATAAGATTTCAAGTGTAGTTTAGTAGTAAGTGGTAAGTGTAAAACTTATGTAATGCTTTCGTTTGTATATATAAAAGCAAAATATTTAGTAAGAAAATAATATAAATGGGAAAAAATATAATGCATTATTGAGTTTGAGAAAATTATAAAAAATTAATTAATATAGGATAGATGTGAGTTAAAGATTTTGTATTTTGTTATTATATGATGAATTTATTTAAAAAGTTTTGAATTGTGTTTTTTTTTACATATATATATAATTTGATAAATTGAATAAATGTATTTGAAAAATCTATAGAAAAATGTCACAATAAGATTTAGTAGTTGATATATATATATATATATAATTTAAAAAAATACACAAATGCATTTGAAAAGTCTATAAAAAAATGCCATAGTAAAAGACCTTTATTTTCATGTCTCTTTACCTATCAACATATAGTAAATGAATTCTTAAACAATGATTTTTTTTTAGAAGTTCAATATTCACTTTGCATTTGCAAATTCAAGTCTCTTCTCCTTCCAAATTTCTTAGCATTTAATGCTAAAATTATGTCTCACTTTATTGTAGTCAATGGTCTATAAATTTTATTAAATACCATGGTCATTGTGATTGTACTCATTCTAACATAAATTAGTGATTTGCTTTGGCACTTAAAAACGTTTAAAATTTCATTTTTGTTTAAATTTATGTAAAATTTTAAGGTAATAAAAAAATGTTGAATTTAATTGATCATGCAATGTCATGTTAAGATGTTTTTAAGATCTTGTTTTTCTTAGTTTTAATTGAAAATGCCATGCTTTAGTAGTTTGTGTGTAAATTTGTTATGTATCATACAATTTTTTTTTAATTTCAACTATTGTATATTGTATTTAATTTTGTGATACATTAGTTTTGATCATTGGCATGTATTAAATTAGATTATGTAAAATGTTGTAAATATGTTAGTAAGGATTCCTAATGTAGAGCCTAAGGTCAAGGCTTGACGAGTGAATGGCTTTGACTAGTGAATGGCTAGGCATGTATGATGTAAATATCCATATATGGGACATGTGTTAGGTTTGTCGTGGTCACTTAAATCTATTCAAATAATTATGTTGGAATATAACATATTGGTCCAAGATAGTTGCACATTGAGCACTAAAGGGGCTATGAAGCATAAGGGCCTTTCGACACTCCCCCATGCCTCAAGTCCCTTCACACCTTGTTTCCACATTGGTAGAGTACTCCTCTTTATGGAGCATTCAAGTGATACTCCTATCCATGGGGGGGTTAAGAAGATGGAGAATGTTCTAGGTTGTTGCATGTTGTTGGGGGAAGGGTGATGGTAGAGGAAGGATCCAAGCTCAACTTCACTTAGGATTTTTCCTTTTCAACAATGGTAAGATTGTGTCCTTTAGTTCTCAAGTGTTTAGGGAGATTACAATCCAGTGTTTTCATGAATTTTGGTATATATATCTCATAGGCTCATTCTATGTTTCATATGGTCTTTTAGTAGGTACAAGAGTATACCCTTCATGTCTTAGACTAAGATATATATTCCCAAGGTGTTACATAGTTGAAGAGGGTGTATGCTTGTGGGTTTGTCAAAAGATAGTTTGTCTCTTGTTATTTTATTCATTAGATTGTGCCTCTTTCTTTGTTTTCATAGAATGGCCAAATCTATGGATTTAGGCTCTGTTGGTATTGATAATATGGTTTATATAAAGAGTATACTAATAAATATTTATGCCCAATTCAAAGGTATGAAACAAGCCATCGAATATCTAAGCTTGCATATGGAACAATTAGAGAAAAGTAGGAAGAAATAGAGACTAAATTGGATGAACAAGTCACTAAATTTGACAAACTTGCTAGTGACATCGATATGCACTATGACATAATTCTTCATTTCACTAAAGGGTCACAATCTATTTCAAGTCAATCCTTATCTTTAATTGGTTATGTTAGAGAGAAGTTCATTGAAGAAGAGACAATCCAAAAAAATTCCCTTATTATGGTGAACAACAACACCCACTAGTCTATATTGATTTGGAGCAAGAAGATGCCTTAATGGAGGAAGCCTAGAATATACATCAATTTGGTTATCTATGTTGCTTTTTATGGTTCACACTTGTATTGTTCTTCTCAATCCATATGTAAGATAGTACACTTTTAGATTTCATCAGAGGTTAGTTTATTTTAGTCAACTTAGAGGCCTACCAAAATTTTATTATATGAAGGCCCAACCCTTTGAAGTTGTTTTGAAATTTTGCATATTTAGGACAATATGTATCTTTCCTGGTTGTTTGGGTCTTCCACAACCTCCTTTTAATACAAATGATTATTGTTTAAGTTATATATATAAATGTACTATTTCATTCTTAAATTGCATTTTTGAATGTAGAAATGGATTCAACCCTCTAAAATACCCCTTAGTACACCTAGATTGTACAAACTCAATAACCTATATATGCAATTCTAGTAATTCTTTTGAATTTTTAGTTGGATTTTAAATAAGAATGATTAAAAAAATATGACCAAAAAAATTCAAATCATAACATGTTTAGACTGTACAACATTTGTGAATACCTTAAATGGTTTGGTTTTCTACTTCCTTTTGACTATGATTTAATTAAAAACATTATGGTTTGTTTGAATTAGGTTATAATCTCATTGCTATTGTTTTTTGTTTTCTGTCAAGTAGCTTTTATGGTTTTTGCAAGTACATACATAATAAAACAACATCAAATCCTTAGTTTGGCTCATTCATCTATCTTCAAAAGAGTTTATTCCCTTGTTAGGTACCATGTATTTTGTTGACTTCTAATCACCAAGTGTTACTCAAATCAATGAGTCATCATTAAATAGCATGCTCTGTAGAGACTTTGATGATTTCATCCAGGTTTGGAATTTCAAATCTCTACCCCACATTAAAATTGATGTTTATAACCAAATTTTTAAATGGTTTATAGTTTTGAAAACCATTTTATGATGAGTACACTAAATTTTTAGTTGTATTTGACAATTAAATTGCCTTGTGATAGGAAATTTACATGTCAAATTACATTATTGATTTCATCTACAAGAAAACCATTATAAACTTTAGTCTTGAAGCATTGAAGCATGTGATATATACCTTTTCCATTCATCCTAGAAAAATTCCATATTTGTATGGATTCTTATTTCCCATGATAGCTTATAAAACCCCAAAATAATCAAGTGTTCTCTATTAATTCTTTTGATTTTAACATGTTGCATGAAATGATTCTCAACAACTTCCATTCCCTTAGTCATCTTAATGTAAGATTCATCAAAGTCATCACCATGGATTCCAATGTTCACACTTATGGGAACCATTTCAAGATTCATCAAAGTCATCACCATGGATTCCAATGTTCACACTTATGGGAACCATTTCAATTGTGCTCTCGTAGCATAGGTATGCTATTTATGGGTCATCTCGAGCCTATTTGTGTTGTTCCAAAAGCACCTATGGTGTGACTTTCCAATCCATTAGTTTTCCACTATTGATGAAGTTTCCAAAAGAACCTATGGTGTTACTTCCCTATCGATTGGTTTTCCATTGTAGATGGTGTTTTAATTTCATTGATATTTAATAATTCCATGTTATAAGGTTATAGTTTCTCATTTTAACCCATATTTTTGTCTCAACATTCTCAAGTTCAGGTCTAGGACAACTAGCCCATCTGTCTCCTCCAATGAGGCCACCAACAAGTCAACTTATATTAATTATTATTGACATCATTTAGTAGGAATTCCTAACATGCTATGAAATTTTGCACATGATTTCAATTAACCAACCAACCATTATATCACTTTTGAATTTTTGTGGTCATGGGTCCACCAATGGGGCTGACTATCCTACGCGTAACATTCTAGTGCAAGGTAATGATACCCAATTATGACACGTTAGTTGCAATGACATTTTGGAAAAATAGAAATATTATCATTAAAATGAATTATTAGAGGTACCTACAATTTTTTTTTGGATTAGGTGTAAACAGATGAAATGCAGAAAAACGGATGACCTTCTGGAATATATAACTTTTATCTATGGAAAAGTGGTATAACCACCCCAAAATGTCATTATTCGAAGATTGGTATGCTATTTTTTTTCTCAAACATAATGCACATGTTTTTGTTGAGCCACCCGTTCACTATGTAAATTTTCAATTTACAAGAAAAAAATATGTAGATGCATAGGCAACAGAAGAATCTTGTGCGGGGCTATTTTTCCAAAATTTTAAAAGTCAATTTTATGTTTTTTTTAAATTACCAAAGTTAGTGAATCCATAAAATGACATGGTCAAGTGTTGAGCCACCATATCATGGTCTAAAAATAATCAAAATACTTTTTTTTTAGGTTGTAGGTATTTTCGTGCTCTTGTGCGGGTTCTCTTCCGTTTTCGAATAGGTAAGCCAATCAAAAGTTATAGGCCAAATAAAAGACCTATGTTTTTTACAAATTTGACATGAGTGCAGTTAAAAATCAATTAAAAATAGAAAACAACAACAGATCTATTCAAATATTATATATTTAGAATCTACACATAGAGCTCGACAAGCATGTGCAATTTCATTTGCAGTGCACTCGTGGAGCTTATGTGGAACTAGTTGTGAAAAACTGAAAGTTACAGCATTTGATGTTTTCTGCCATAAATCAGGCATAAATCAGACTGAGCCTCAAGGTGCAATCTGAAGCTAATTCCAAGCCTGCAAGGGTGCCAAAACAATTTTAATTTAGACACGCGTGCGTGCAACTACGCGCATGCACACGCGTGACTGACAGCGTGCACGCATTAATAACAGTGCACAAGCGTTATTGTATGCCTTTGTATGGTTCATTTAATTTCCTTTTTCAAGGGGATACATGAAGTTGATGAAGATGTGATGATGAAGAAGATGACGATGATGGAGATGTTGATGAGGAAGGGGGAGATGACAATGATGTTAAAGATGTTGATGATGATGATGATGATGAGATGATGGTGATGGTGATGATGATGAAGATTTTGATGATGATGAAAATGGTGATGAAGATGATGATGAGGATGATGAGGATGATGGTGATGATGATGATGATGATGATGATGATGATGATGATGATGATGATGGTGGTGAGGATGATGGTGACGAGGATGATGGTGACAAGGATGATGATCATGATGGTGATTAAGATGATGATGATCACGATGAATATGATGATGATGATGATCATCATCATCATCATCATCACCATCACCATCATCATCAACATCTTCATCATCATTGTCATCTCCCCCTTCCTCATCAACATCTCCACCATCATCATCTTCTTCATCATCACCATCTTCTTCATCATCATCATCATCATCATCATCTTCATAACCATCATCATCAACATCAACATCTTCATCTCCATCATCATCATCTTCTTCATCCTCATCACCAGCATCATCATCATCATCTTCGTCATCATCATCATCGTCATCATCAACACCATCATCATCATCATCCTTCTTCCTCATCTTCATCAACATCTAGGTCATCATCTTCATCGTCAATGTCATCATCATCATCATTATCATCCTCATCATCAACATTGATGGTGATGATGATGATGATAAATATGATGATCATCAACATCATCATCATCTTCATCATCATACTCATATTCATCATCATCCACCACCATTATCATCATCATCTCCATCATCTTCGTCATCACCCTCTTCCTCATCATCATCATCAACAACATCTTCGTCATCGTCATCATCATCATCATCATCAATGATGACGATGATGATGATGACGATATGAAGATGATGATGATGATGATGATGATGATGAAGATGGCAATGACGAGTATGATGAGGATGATGAAGATGACGATTACGATGACGAAGACAATGATCATCGTGACCATGATCATATGATGATGATGATGATGGTGAGGATGTTGAAGATGGCGATGATGATGACTAATGAATATGATGATGATCATATTCATCATCATCATCATCATCATCTTCATCATTGTACTCATATTCATCATCATCCACCACCACCACCACCACCATCATCATCATCATCCTCGTCCTCACAATGATGATGATGATGATGATGATGTTGATGATGATGAATATGTTGCTGATGATGAGGATGATGTGCTTCATATTCATCATCAACATCATCATGATCAGCAGCATCATCATCATCATCTCCATTATTCATCATCATCATCTTCATCATCATCATTGTCATCATCATCATCATCGTCATCATCGTCATCATCATCATCATCATACTCATGCTCGTCCTCACAATGATGATGATGACGATGATGAAGATGTCGATTATGATGACGAAGACAATGATCATCGTGACCATGATTATAGGATGATGATGATGACTAATGAAGATGATGATGACGAATATGATGATTTTGATGATGATGATCATATTCGTCATCGTCATCATCATCTTCATCATCGTACTCATATTCATCATCCACCACCACCACCATCATCATCATCATATCATCATCATCATCATCATACTCGTCCTCACAATGATGATGATGATCATTTTGTTGTTGATGATGAAGATGATGAGGATGAGGATGATGTGTTGCATATTCGCCATCATCTTCATCATCAACATCATCATCATCATCATCATCCTCATCATCATAATCATCTCCATTAGTCATCATCATCATCACCATCTTCATCATCATCGTCGTCATCATCATCGTCATCATCATCATCATCCGCATGCTCATCCTCACAATGATGATGATGACAACGATGATGAAGATGGTGATGATGATCATGTTGTGGATGATGATGATGTGCTACATATTCGTCATCATCTTCATCATCAACATCATCATCATCATCATCTCCATTATCATCATCATCATCACCATCTTCATCGTCGTCGTCATCATCATTATCATCATCATGATCTTCATCACGATCATCATCATCATCATCATCATGAAGATGATGATGATGATGATGATGATGATGATGATGATGATGATGATGATGATGACAATGAAGATGGTGATGATGATGATGATGACTAATGGAGATGATGATGATGTCTAATGAAGATGATGATGATGATAATGATGAAGATGATGACGAATATGCAGCACATCATCCTCATCATCATGATCATCTTCATCTTCATCTTCATCATCATCAACACCACGATGATGATGATGATGAAGATGGCTATGAAGAGTATGATGAGGATGATGAAGATGCCGGTTATGATGACGAAGACAATGATCATCGTGACCATGATCATATGATGATGATGATGATGATGATGGTGAGGATGTTGAAGATGGCGATGATGATGACTAATGAAGATGATGATGATGAATATGATGATTTTGATGATGATGATCATATTCGTCATCATCATCATAATCTTCATCATTGTACTCTTATTCATCATCATACACCACAACCACCATCATCATCATCATCATCATCCTCATCCTGTGATGATGATGATGATGATGATGACAATGATGAAGATGATGATGATGATCATGTCCATTAGTCATTATCATCAGATCATCATCATCATCATCATCTGCATTAGTCATCATCATCATCACCATCTTCATCATCATCATCATCTTCATCATGATCTTCATCATCATCATCATCATCATCATCATGACGAAGATCATGATGATGATGATGATGTTGAAGATGATGGTGATGAAGAGTATGATGAGGATGAAGAAGATGACTATTATGATGACTATCATCATCATCATATGATCATCATCTTCATCATCCTCATCATCATCCGCGTCCTCACAATGATGATGATGAGGAAGTTGATGATGATGATCATGTTGATGATGATGATGAAGATGTTGATGATGTGCTACATATTCCTCATCATCTTCATCATCATCATCATCATCACCATTATCATCTCCAGATTAGTCATCATCATCATTGTACTCATATTCATCATCATCCACCACCACCACCACCACCACCATCAACATCATCATCATATCATCACGACAAAGACGACGACGACGACGACGATGATGATGATGATATGATGCATATTCGTCATCATCTTCAACAACATCTTCATCATCGTTATCATCATCATCATCATGAAGATGATGATGATTATGATGATACGAAGATGATGACGAAGATGTCAATGATGATGATGATTATGAGGAAGATGGTGATGACGAGTATGATGACGAAGACGAAGATGACTACTATGATGACGAAGACAGTGATGATTGTGACCATGATCATATGATGATGATGATGATGATGATGATGATGAAGATGGTGACTAATGAAGAGGATGATGACGAATATCATGACTTTTATGATGATCATATTCATCATCATCATCATCTTCATCATTGTACTCATATCCATCATCATCATCATCATCATCATCATCATCATCATCATCATCACCATCAACATCATCATCACCATCATCCTCGTCCTCACAATGATGATGATGAAGATGATGATGATGAAGTTGATGATGATGATCATGGTGTTGATGTTGATGAAGATGATCATCATCATCATTATCATCGCTTTATACATCATCACTTTATACAACATTAATATATCTACTATGTATTTAATTATTCTTGATGTAATACATATGTTTATAATTGAAAATTAAATTAATGTTTTGAAATCAAAATACACAAATTTATAAATATACCCTTAAACCCCTAAACACCTAGAAGCACTTAAATGCACTTAGGGATTATGGGTTATAAGAGGTCCTAAAGGCCTTTATGGGGAGGGGTTCTAGGCATAAATCGACACATTTATATCTGTTGGGCAATAAATACAATGAATGTTACCCACCAAACATTACAACGTTCAGCAGGGACGCGCACGTGCAGCTGGTGCGTGCGTGTCCCTGTTGAACATAAAATTTAGAAAATCACCTGCGTTCTTTCTCCCGCATTTTTTTCCTCATTCATCGCATTCTCTTCGCTGGTTTAATGCACAGTCTGACAAGCATTTATATGGTAGATTGAATTCATACACCATTTGGTGCTTCCTTCACCATTTGGATAAAATACACAACATTTGGGGCTCTATTTGGCTCTTTGTATTGAATACACACCTATTGGGCTCTATTTGGATCAATTGAGTGAATACAAAACAGTTGGACTCTATTTGGCACCTTGGATTGAATTCTCATGCTACTTGGACACACATGAAGTCTTCTTACATATAATGGACACATCAAAAGAGCATTTGACATTTGAAGCAAAGAGCAATCATAATCAAGGTAAGGTATGGTGATAATTTTATCTTGTTAAATGTAATTTATTCTTCATTCATTTGTTTGAATGACATCTATTTTGGTTTTTCCCCATGAATTGTATGATAGATCTATTTTATTCTTCTTAATCTTCAACATAGACAATAAAAACATCTTACAAAAAAAAAACCACAACACGCACCAAGAAATGCTTTAAACCTTTCATGAAGATAATAAAAAAAATTACTTGCGTCACCACCAATAACATTTCCTAATCACATTCCTCCATCTAGTAGACAAACATTTGTTGAATTCCTCATGGTTTCACTACAACAACTCACACAAACACCTAAACAATTGAAAACTCTCAGTCTTTTGGGGATATTTTCCCTCATCCATACCATGAAAATGAAGTGAGTATGAGCTTCTCCATTGTAGGGAATTTGCTCCTACTAACATCCCATACCACCATCCAATACCATCCTATTGAGTTCCTAGAGATGATGTTGTAACTTTATATGTAGGGCATTCCCAATATCTTTTAAGATTATATGAAAACATTCTCATTAGATGTTGTTGTACATAATCAATTGCTACATCGATCTTTAATAAACATGCACATTCAGTTTTAATATCTTGTTTGTTGTTCATTCTTGTAGGGGTCATATTTTTGTTTTTCCAAAAAATGCATTGAATATGGGCAACAGACGTAATAATAAAAGAAAGTCTAGAAGGATGCACCTGCCCCCTGAAAAGACCCATGAGATAAGAGAAAATGCTAGGTTGTAAATGCAAAACCGTAGAAATCAAAATGTTAGTGCCTTGGATCCATCAACAAGCAATGACGAAGTGGTTGAAGTCAATGAAATATTTCTTGATGTCGAGTAAGAAGGGATGGATGTTGAACAAGTTCTTAACTGGAAACCACCCCAAGAAGAGCACCCACCTGGAGAACACACTCCATTGCAGGACCAATTTGTGAACGAAGGGCCACAACAAACTGTTGATGAGACTCGTACTTCCTTACTGACTCCCTTGCCTCGACTATCAACTGGATGAAGAAGAACTCCTAGATGTATTCATGTGGATGAAAGTTCATTTTCAGGACTTGAAGGTAAGATGCCCAAACGCACTATTGATTTCCATTGTAACAAGATAATCAAAGATTTTTTTGAATCCAAAACCGATGCAGCAAAATGTCAATTGTTTCTTGCTTTGTTAAAATCACATTGTCTAGCTCATGTTAGGAGAATTTTGGGCATAAAGGTAGTTATAAGTTCAGAGGCAAACAATCATGTTGTTAGAAATCTACAATTTGCATTTAATTTTATTGGAAAAACTTCTCGTACAAAATATTTTAACGTAGCCCGTCGTGTACTGTCGGAATTGATTATAGACAAATCCACAAGGAAACATCGCCTACTATCACACACATGTAAAATATTTAAAGTAGATAGAAAGACTCTTCAAAAGTATTATGCCATTAGAGAAAAACTTGAGACCACAGGCCAAAAAGATTTTTGGGCCTTTGTTGGTTGGTTACCTCATTCAGACATGAAGCTCATTGATGTTGTTAAAGAACTAGTGCAAATGTTTTGGCATGATAACACTAGACCATCATCGAATCAAATAGATGTTTTAAAGTTTAGAAAAGGTGTTAGGGGGGGTGAACCCCATGTCAAGCACTTCCCTGACACGACACAAATAGAACTCTATGAGAGGTTCAAGAATGAGCACACACAATTGAACTTGGGCCAAAGGTCCTTCAAAAAATGCAAACCCTGGTATGTTAGAATTTGCATTCATCACAATACATGTTGTTGTAGATACCATGTAGAATTTGAGTACTATTATGATACATATAGACATATATTTTGTGGTTTGCATACTACCATTATGCAGGATTGCCCTTCATTACAACCACCGAATGCATCCAGAGAATTTATACATAGAATAATGTGTCAAAGGCCTGAAGGACAAAAATGTTATACAAGATCATGTTTATATGGGACATTTTCCGATTACAGTGGATTTGCATTATTGAGCCGTTGCACCCACGCAACCGCGGAGCACGAATTTGGGAGGATGTCAGTAGAAATGCAGAACTTCCAGTACATAACATATCAAGCAAATAGTTCGAAGGAAAGCAAAAAAATTGCATTGGTGAAGTCACAGGTAATCTAAGTTTGCATACTTTCATACTGTACATGTTGAATTTGTACATATATATTCAGATTGAAAATGTCACGTTGTATTAATGCCCTTGGTTTTGTGGCATGACGTACAAATTTGCAAATTCATGAAGGAATTATACCAAAAGACCAAGCATTATGTATAGTACGTCCATGTAGCATGATGGCAGGGTGAACAATATAGACAATGCAGGGACACCTTTCCCAAGGGCACAATATTGTCGGTTGTGGACTTTGCAAAAAACTACACCCTACAGCCACAGAATGAGATTCAAAGTCAATACTACCATTCAGACCAAGTTAGCATAATGGTCCATATCACGTATAGGAACGTGCCAGAGAGAAACAATGACATGAGAATAATATTGAAAGAAACCAACTTCTACATCAGTGACGACAGGTGCCACGACCTGCATTATGTGCAGCATTGCTTCAAAATTTTCTATGATCAGCCGAAGGAGAGAGGTATACAGATGGATCAGCATTGGATATGGTCAGATGGTTGTGCAGGCCAGTTCAAAAATGCACGTGTTTTCCAGTGGTTGAGTATTTTGCACAAGAATTATGATGTGCTGCATGTATGGAACTATTTTGAGACTGGGCATGGAAAGGGAGAGCACGAAGGGGCTGGAGCATGTCTCAAAACTTCCCTATGAAGGGAGGAGATGAGGTGCATGGGATGCCCTCATATTCAGAATGCCGAATCCACAGTTCGATGGTGCAAAGAAAAAATGTTAGATCGAACCACAGAGAAACACATACCAATAGGTAGAGGACATGTTGTCAGAAATTTCTGGAATGTAGTTGATATAGATCAATCGCATTCTTATAGTTGTAGTACTGTTCAAGGCACTTGTGGATTTCATTCAGTTCAAAGCTCAAACAACTCCTTATTTGAAATATGGAGCAAAAACTTGCTTGCTTTTGTGGGTCTTGCAGCAGTTGTGAGTGGGATGAGTGCGAATCAATGGATTGGGTTGATGAATGGGATCATGTATCACTTGCAGTGGACCCACGTGTAGTTTCTAAAACAATCCAAATAGAGGAAGGCCAATCCTCTATTTCGAATGAATATGATCATATATCTGATCTTGTACAACCAGGTAAACATTTCTGCATGCATATCCCGATTCCCTCCTTGTTTTTGTAATTATCCAAGTTATCAAACCACTACTTGTTAGAATATGACCATAAAATTCATTTTTGCAGGACAGATCTATGCAGTTGTCGCCCCGACAGACAATGCAATTGGGACGAATTATTGGTTGGCATGATGCATCCAGGGAAAGCAAACCCTCCTCACATCATTAATGGATAGTGAATGCATTACCTTTCCAACTGGATCGATGGTTGTTCAGGGGGAATATCTTACAGTGAATGGAAAGGGACCAAAGAGCAATGGCTACACATACACAGATTATATACTAGGCTCGCGGGTGTATCAATTTATGCACTTGATCGTGGGTACAAACATCCAACTACAAAAGTCATCAAACAAGGTACGCTACTTACTACCTCATGCGGAGCATGAGAGGTTGTTCGAGACAATAACAAATCGAGAGGATCCAGAAGGCCGAATTAACTGAGGTACATATTATAGCCATGTGATTGTTTATTCATGTATGATTAATGTTATTCATGTTAGATAGTTTATTTGATATCGTTATCTTATATCGTTTATTTGATGTCTGAGTTACGATTAAGTTATGATTTATAGCCATGTTCATGTTTATTCATGCACGATTAACCCTAGAAGCACTAATATAACCCTACAAACATAATCTAGCCCTAGAAATGCTAGAAAGCTCAACTAACCCTAGAAACACTAATCTAAACCTCAGAAACTAATCTAGAATCCTAGAAACATAATCTAGCCCTAGAAATCCTAGAAAGCTAAACTAACCCTAGAAACACTAATCTAACCCTCATAAACTAATCTAGAATCCTAGAAACCTAATGTAGCCCTATTAACCTAATCTATCCCTAGAATCTGTGACCCACCACACGTACCCTCAATAGGGGGTATTTGGACTCCAAGTGGGATAGGATCACTATTAGAAGGGTTTGTCACGTCACACAAGTACACCACTAGAGAACTCAACTTATAGAATCCAAGTCTACATGTCTATCTTGGAATTTCAATCCTCAAACCCTAGGTCTTACCAAGATGCCCGCAGCACCCAAATCTAGATATTGCCCCCATTTTCTCTACCACTCCATTTGGAGCTTTAGGAATTGTTTCAATATTGGTCTAGTACTTGGATGAATATGAGGATAATTTGGGAGCTATGATTGAGTAGCACTAACATGTTCATCATTGCCACCTAATGGTTAGAAATGTCCTTGAGGGAGGATTTAGACCGACCTCATCACTGTCATCTATAGGTCCCTCATCACCATGTCCATCATCATCACCATCTTCATCATCACCATGATCTTCATCACCATCACCATCACCATCATCATCAACATCTTCATCATCATCACCATCATCATCATCATCACCACAAGTTCCCGGTGGATGATTTTCCAAAGTTGACCCCCGTGTGCAAAAATTGCACACTCCCTCACCAAGCAAAAGCCTAGTTTCCAAGATGGACGTACAAGATGACACCAAGGCCACTAGACCGGAGGGGAGGGGAACCCCTACCACTATCCCGGCGTCCTAAATCCAACAGAGTCGATGGTTCGTCGATCCAAGCCACGGTCTTCATTTTATGGCTCGTTCTGTCTCGCATCCAAAAGGCCTTCAGGGACACCTGCTAGATTCCTGCCGAGGGCATAGAATTCCAACTATGCAACAAAATCGGGTTCCGGGGAGCCATGCAAATTTGTCTAGGTAGGTTTCGGCTGGGAATGCTAGCCACAATTTCCTAGTGGATGATTTTCCAAAGTTGACCCCCGTGTGCAAAAATTGCACGCTCCCTCATTGAGCAAAATCCTAGTTTCCAAGATGGACATACAAGATGACACTGGGGCCACCGGAATGGAGGGGAGAGGAACCACTAGCATTATCCCGGTGTCCTGAATCCAACGGATTCGACGGTTCGTCGATCTAAGCCACGGTCTTCATTCTATGGCTTGTCTTGTCTCGCATCCAAAAGGCCTTCAGGGACACCTGCTGGATTCCTACCGGGGGCATAGAACTCCAACCGTGCAACAAAACTGGGTTCCAGGAGCCATGCAATTTTTTCTAGGTAGGTTCTAGCTGGGAGAGCTAGCCATAGGTGCCTGGTGGATGATTTTCCAAATTTGACCCCCGTGTGCAAAAATAGCATGCTCCCTCACTGAGAAAAACCCTAGTTTCCAAGATGGACGTACAAGATGACACCGGGGATACTGGACCGGAGGTGAGGGGAACCCCTAGCACTATACCGACGTCCTAAATCCAACAGAGTTGACGGTTCATCGATCCAAGCCACGGTATTCATTCTATGGCTCGTCCCGTCTCACATTCTAAAGGCCTTCAAGGACACCTACTGGATTCCTGTCGGGGGCATAAAACTCCAACCGTGCAAAAAAACTGGGTTCCAGGGATCCATGCAAGTTTTTCTAGGTAGGTTCTAGCTGGGAACGCTAGCCATAGGTTCCTGGTGGATGATTTTCCAAAGTTGACTCTTGTGTACAAAAATTGCACGCTTCCTCACTGAGCAAAACCCTAGTTTCCAAGATTGATGTAAAAGATGACACCGGGGCCACCGGACCGGAGGGGAGGGACACCCCTAGTACTATCCCGATGTCTTGAATCCAATAGAGTTGGCAGTTCGTCGATCCGAGCCATGGTCTTTATTCTATGGCTTGTCCCGTCTCGCATCCAAAAGGCCTTCAGGGACACCTGCTGGATTCCTGCCGGGGGCATAGAACTCCAACCGTGCAACAAAACTAGGTTTCGGGGATCCATGCAAGTTTTTCTAAGTAGGTTCCAGCTGGGAATGCTAGCCATAGGTTCCTGGTGGATGATTTTCCAAAGTTGACTCCCGTGTGCAAAAATTGCATGCTCCCTCACTGAGCAAAACCCTAGTTTCCAAGATGGACGTACAAGATGACACCGTGGCCACCGGACCAGAGGGGAGGGACACCCCTAGCACTATCCCAGCATATTGAATACAACGGAGTCAACAGTTCGTCGATATGAGCCACGGTATTCATTCTATGGCTCATCCCATCTCGCATCCAAAAGGCCTTCAGGGACACCTGCTGGATTCCTGTCGGGGGCATAGAACTCCAACTGTGCAACAAAACTGGGTTCTGGGGAGCCATGCAAGTTTTTCTAGGTAGGTTCCGGCTAGGAATGCTAGCCACAGGTTCCCGGTGGATGACTTTCCAAAGTTGACCCCTGTGTGCAAAAATTCCATGCTCCCTCACTGAGCAAAAGCCTAGTTTCCAAGATGGATGTACAAGATGACACCAGGGCCATCGGACTAGAGGGGAGGGGCACTCCTAGCACTATCCTGGCATCCTAAATACAATGAAGTTGACGGTTTGTTGATCCGGGCCACAATATTTATTCTATGGCTTGTTCCGTCTCGCATCTAAAAGGCCTTTAGGGACACCTGCTAGATTCCTGCCGGGGGCATAGAACTCCAACCGTGCAACAAAACCGAGTTCCGGGGAGCCATGCAAGTTTGTCTAGGTAGGTTCTAGGTAGGAATGCTAGCCACAGGTTCCCAGTGGATGATTTTCCAAAGTTGACCTCCTTGTGGGAACGCTAGCCACAAGTCCATGTGGCCATTGTCAACCTGTCCATGGTGACCACGCACGACTGGGGCCCTTCGTCCGAGAAATGCACCCATTTAGCGAATTTGGAATGGCAATCACTAAGAAAAAACCTAGCTCCGGAGATGGCCCATTGGCATCGCTTCCGGGTCTTCAAGGCATGCTGTGGGGGGTCTCCTGGCTGAAACTCGGTGTCTCGAACCCACTAGAATTGACGTTCACGAACTGAGCCACGGTTTGGGAACTATGGGCATTTTAGTCGGGCACCCCGGGGCCATTCAGGCACACTGTGGGGATTTTCTCCGGGGCCACGGAACCCAAACCGGGCAACGGAATTGTATTTCGTCAGCTCCCAGAGGTCCATGTGGCCATTGTCGACTTGTCCATGGTGGCCATGCACACTCGGGGGCCTCCGGACAAGAAATGCACCCCTTTAGTGAATTTGGAATGGCCATCACTTAGCAAAAACGTAGCTCCGGAGAGGGCCCATTGGCAGCGCTTTCGGGTCTTCAAGGCACGTTATGGGGATTCCCTGGCTGAAACCCAACATCCTCGACCCACCGGAATCGACGGATTCGCGAACCGAGCCACGGTTTGGGCGCTTCGGGCATTATAGTCAGGAACCCCAGGGCCATTCTAGTGGTGATAACAAGTTTACTGTCTGTTGAGTCTGATACTACATTCAGGAGCTGCTCAGCAAACTTTGAGATAGAAAGCTCTGTAATTTTAGGATACTGATTCAACCACTCATACAGTTTCTCACCTTCTCAAGGATCTAAATTTTAGTTGCCTTCTGGGTAGATTCAGGCATTCTCGAGGATCTAAATTTATAATTGCCTTCTGGGTAGATTCAGGCATGGAATAATATTTGGTGGCACTTCCAATATCCCCAGACCAGTTGGTTAGCCACAATATGTGCAACTCTTTTGACGAAAGATAAATTCTGGTGTGGGAGGAAACATTTGATACACTAGCCAAATCTCTGTTGTTGGAAGAACTTACATATTTCAACAAAGGAGCGTTTTGCAGGTGACTTGAAAATCCTTTCCAATTTTCAGCAATAAAACAAAGAAGTTCAAAGTACAGATTTTCAGGAAAGCTTGTCAACCAATTAGACAACCAAATACAGGGAGATAACCACGCCCAAAAAGTTCAAGCTATTATAAAACTCTTGTTTATCAAGATAAGGATGGACTATGTGTACATTACGACAATATAGATGAATGAAGTTGCTTTGATGAACTTATCCTCTTGATTTCTCCAGAATGTGTTTAAAAGAAGGGAGTATTGTTCGAGATTCTGTTGGTTTACATAAACGTTTATACCCAGAGATGACGTCACATAAAACCACTTCCTTAGCTTTCAATTGGGTTTGAATGGAATCTCTAACTTGTGTTAGCTGTGGATAACGAGGAATATGAAAGGGAAGGTACCTATAGACCCAAGTTTTCGATGATAGGGGTGAATTACCACTTATCAGAGCACGAAATGTTGAACAAAAGGCTAATGGAACACAACGAAGGATTCCCTGGTCCTAGCAGGAATCCAGTAGGTGTCCCTGAAGGCCTTTTGGATGCGAGACGGAATGAGCCATAGAATGAAGACTGTGGCTTGGATCGACGAACTATAAACTCTGTTGGATTCAACATAGTGGGATAGTGCTAGGGGTGCCCCTCCCCTTCGCTCTGGTGGCCCCGTTGTCATCTTGTACGTCCATCTTGGAAACTAGGGTTTTTCTCAGTGAGGGAGCATGCAATTTTTGCACACGGGGGTCAAATTTGGAAAATCATCCACTGGGAACCTATGGATAGCATTCCCAGCCAGAACCTACCTAGACAAACTTGCATGGCTCCCCGAAACCCAGTTTTGTTGCACGGTTGGAGTTCTATGCCCCCGACAGGAATCCAGCAGGTGTCCCTGAAGGCCTTTTGGATGCGAGATGGAACGAGCCATAGAATGAAGACCGTGGCTCAGATCAACAAACCGTCAACTCCGTTGGATTCAGGACACCGTGATAGTGCTAGGGGTTCCCCTCCCCTTCGGTCCGGTAGCCCCGGTGTCATCTTGTACGTCCATCTTGGAAACTAGGGTTTTTTTGCTCAGTGAGGGAGTGTGCAAATTTTGCACACAAGGGTCAAATTTGGAAAATCATCCTCTCAGCACTTGTGGCTAGTGTTCCCAGATGGAACCTACTTAGACAAACTTGCATGGCTACCCAGAACCCATTTTTGTTGCACGGTTGGAGTTCTATTCCCCCGACAGGAATCCAGCAGGTGTCCTTGAAGGCCTTTTGGATGCGAGACGGAACGAGCCATAGAATAAAGACCGTGGCTCGGATCGATGAACTGTCAACTCTGTTGGATTCAGGATGCTGGGATAGTGCTAGGGGTGCCCCTCCCCTCCAGTCTAGTGGCCCCAGTGTCATCTTTTACGTCCATATTAGAAAGTAGGGTTTTGCTTAGTGAGGGAGCGTGCAATTTTTGCACACGGGGGTCAAATTTGGAAAATCATCCATCGATCACCTGTGGCTAGCATTCCCAGCCGGAACCTACCTAGAAAAACTTGAATGGCTCCCTGTAACTCGGTTTTGTTGCACTGTTGGAGTTATATGCCCCCGGCAAGAATCCAACAGGTGTCCCTGAAGGCCTTTTCGATGCGATACAGGACGAGCCATAGAATGAATACCGTGGCTGGGATCGATGAACCATCGACTCCGTTGGATTCAGGACACCGGCATAGTGCTAGGGGTGCCCCTCCCCTCTGGTCCGGTGGTTCCAGTGTCATCTTGGAAACTAGGGTTTTTCTCAGTGAGGGAGCATGCAATTTTTGCACACGGGGGTCAACTTTGGAAAATCATCCATCGGTCACCTCTGGCTAGCGTTCCCAACTAGAACCTACCTAGAAAAACTTGCATGGCTCCTTGAAACCTGTTTTTGTTTCACGGTTGGAGTTCCATGCCCCCGGTAGGAATCTAGCAAGTGTCCTTGAAGGCCTTTTGGATGTGAGATGGAATGAGCCATAGAATGAATACCGTGGCTCAGATCGACAAACCGTCGACACCATTGGATTCAGGACGTCGGGGTAGTTCTAGAGGTACCCCTCCCCTCCGGTCCAGTGGCCTCGGTGTCATTTTGTACATCCATATTGGAAACTAGGGTTTTGCTTAGTGAGGGAGCGTGCAATTTTTGCACACAGGGGTCAACTTTGGAAAATCATCATCCGGGCACCTGTGGCTAGCGTTCCCAGCCGGAACCTACCTAGACAAACTTGCATGGCTCCCATAACTTGGTTTTGTTGTATGGTTGGATTTCTATGCCCCCGGCAGGAATCCAACATGTGTCCTTGAAGGCCTTTTGGATGCGAGACGGAACGAACTATAGAATGAAGACCGTGGCTTGGATCGACGAACCGTCGACTCCGTTGGATTCAGGATGCCGGGATAGTGCTAGGGGTGCCCCTCTCCTCTGGTCCGGTGGCCCCGATTTCATCTTCTACGTCCATCTTGGAAACTAGGGTTTTGCTTAGTGAGGGAGTGTGCAATTTTTGCACACAGGGGTCAACTTTGGAAAATCATCCACCGGGCACTTGTGGTGGTGATGATGATTAAGACGTTGATGATGATGGTGATGGTGATGAATATCAGGGTGATGATGAATATGGAGATGATGATGGACATGGTGATGAGGGACCCACAGATGACAGTGATGATGAAGATGGTGATGATGATGATGGAGATGGTGATGGTGATGATGAAGATGGTGATGGTTCTGTCTCGCATCCAAAAGATGGAGATGGTGATGATGATGATGAAGATGGTGACATTGATGATGATGGTTATGGTGGTGGAGTTGATGGTGATGGTGATGGTGATGATGAAGAAGATGGTGATGATGATGATGGTTATGGTGGTGGAGTTGATGGTGATGGTGATGGTGATGATGAAGAAGATGGTGATGATGATGAAGGCATTGATGATGATGGCGATGGCGATAAAGATGATGACAATGCTGATGAAGATGGTGATGATGATGGACACAGTGATGAGGGACCCACAAATGACAGTGATGATGAAGATGGTGATGATGATGGTGATGGTGGTGAGGTTGATGGTGATGGTGATGGTGATGATGAAGATGGTGATGGTTCCATCTCGCATCCAAAAGGTGGAGATGGTGATGACGATCAAGATGGTGACGTTGATGATGATGGTGATGGTGGTGAGGTTGATAGTGATGGTGATGGTTATGGTTTTGTCTTGCATCAAAAAGATGTATATGGTGATGATGATGAAGATGGTGACATTGATGATGATGGTGAAGTTGATGGTTATGGTGATGGTGATGATAAAGAAGATGGTGATGATGATGAAGGCATTGATGATGATGGCGATGGTGATGAAGATTATGACAATGATGATGAAGATGGTGATGATGATGGACACGACGATGAGGGACCTACAAATGACAATGATGATGAATATGGTGATGATGATGACGATGGTGGTGAAGTTGATGGTGATGATGGAGATGGTGATGGTTCCGTCTCACATCCAAAAGACAGAGATGGTGATGATGACGAAGATGGTGATGATGACGAAGATGGTGATGATGATGAAGATGGTGATGTTGATGATGATGGTGATGGTGGTGAGGTTGATGGTGATGGTGATGGTGATGGTGATGATGGAGATGGTGATGGTTCCGTCTCGCATCCAAAAGATGGATATGGTGATGATGACGAATATGGTGATGATGATGAATATGGTGACGTTGATGATGATGGTGATGGTGGTGAGGTTGATGGTGATGGTGATGGTGATTATGGAGATGGTGATGGTTCTGTCTCGCATCCAAAAGATGGAGATGGTGATGACGATGAAGATGGTGATGATGATGAAGATGGTGACGTTGATGATGATGGTGATGGTGGTGAGGTTGTAATGTCCTCATTTTGACCCCCTTTGCATTAAATCGCAAATGATGTAAATATTGTTATTTAATCATGGTGAGGAGCTCAAGGCCAAGGCCCCACCATTGATTTAGCATTTTATGTATCGGCAATTAAAGAAATAGATGCCTATGGTTCTTGTGCTAAGATAGGCACAATGTAAATAAGGCATCATGTAAATATGAATTTTAAGGAAAATACCCACAACTAACTATGCAATGCAACAAAGAGATGGGGCATGATTCTACAAGGAATAGGGGGGGGAATTATTCAAACCCTTGAGCCAATGGTGTTAATCCATGTGTCAATGAGAAAACCCATAAAACACTAACTACCCATTCTGGTTTATGCACCCAATCATTTAATTCTTCCAGAAATTGGTTGAGGCAGTTAATGCCTTGGGAATGAAGAGGTATGGTAGCCAATTTCGTGTATGGGCAAGCCATCAACCTGGGAAATCGTATTTTTGTCTCCTTGGGCAAGAAAACACCCATGAAATGGTGCCCAAAGGATTCTAAACCCATAGTCTTTCCTCTCTCACGCAGTTTGAACTACTGGGTCTTTCCCCATCACGTTTTTCACCATTTTTTCTTGCATTTTCCATGCCTGGGAGCTCGTTTTTGCATTGTACAGCAGCTGGGAGAGAAGGGCCACAATTTGGGACTGTTATGGAGGTCGTTTTTGCCCCAGAATGTCCATGGATGTTTTTCTGAAAATGGATTTGGCTTCCCAGGGTTGTTCCCCATCTTCCAGTTTCATTTTTGGGTTTCCCATGTTTTTCTGAAGCTAATGAAAACCCCATCTTTGGGCATCTCACTGTAAAAACGTTTTATCATGCCCAATAAGTGTGGTTCTGCTATTATGTGCATCCCGGTTTTGATTTGAACCTGTGAGCAA
The DNA here is from genome assembly GCA_027924585.1 of Larix kaempferi. Lineage (NCBI taxonomy): Eukaryota > Viridiplantae > Streptophyta > Pinopsida > Pinales > Pinaceae > Larix > Larix kaempferi. Next base: position 578,587 of record BSBM01001128.1, read on the forward strand.
GAAACTTGGACTGGTAGTGGACAAAATTGGCTTGATAAACCTAGTGGAGGGAGTAACCTCTCAAGAAGATCAAGAGGGCTTTGGCTACTTTTCTATGCACACCATGAGAGCACTAGAAAGGAAGGTATGGCTTGAGGGACTGTGTGGCAGTGAAGAGAATACTTCCTTGTGTTGGGTGTGTAGGCATTGTGAGTGCCAAGCTGAATAGATCTGGGAGGGGTATCCATAGCTCTGTGGTTGAGCTCACTAGCTTAGCAATTCTTCCTTTCCATTTCCTAGTAGCCTGATAAACCCAATTGTAGATTGGCTTAGCTCATCTTGGTGTATGCTTGGCTATGTGTGAGTCTGTTGTTCCTTGATTCCTGGTAGAGATCATGCCCATCTCGAGGGTGGCAGTTGTATCAAGAGGTTGATAAGCGCAACTGGCCTATGGTTGGGTGGAACGTTGCAGATGCATAGCTGGTTGCTTGGGACTACTTTGTTAAGATAAGTATTCTCTTTTATAAATTCTGCAATGTCTTTATTTAATGGTTGTCTCAGAAATGATGGATGAATGTTAGATAGTAAACATGATATTTTTATTATTTCTGCTGTGTTTCCATAACATGCACATGTATACATTTTTTTATCAATGAGCCTTACTTAATGGATATGGGGCTAGATGCCCGGATTTAGTGTCACGTCCTCTCTATCATGTTGGTATGATAGGAGTGGACACTACAGAGGTTGATGGTGATGGTGATGGTGATGATGAAGATGGTGATGGTTCCGTCTCGCATCCAAAAGATGGAGATAGTGATGATGATGAAGATGGTGATGATGATGAAGATGGTGACGTTGATGATGATGGTGATGGTGGTGAAGTTGATGGTGATGGTGATGGTGATGATGAAGAAGATGGTGATGATGATGAAGGCATTGATGATGATGGCGATGGTGATGAAGATGATGATGAAGATGATGAAGATGATGATGATGATGGACATGGTGATGAGGGACCTAGAGATGACAATGATGATGAATATGGTGATGATGATGGAGATGGTGATGAGGGACCTAGAGATGACAATGATGATGAAGGACCTAGAGATGACAATGATGATGAATATGGTGATGATGATGAAGATGGTGATGATGATGAAGGCGTTGATGATGATGGCGATGGTGATGAAGATGATGATGATGATGATGATGGATATGTTGATGATGATGAAGATGATGAAGATGATGATGATGTTGATGATGATGAAGATGATGAAGATGATGGAGATGTTGATGAGGAACCTAGAGATGACAATGATGATGAAGATGGTGATGATGATGATGATGGTGATGATGATGGTGATGATGATGGTGATGATGATGAATACGTTGATGATGATCAAGATGGTGATGTACATTGCATATTAATGGTGTGGCTTGGTCTGAAGCATTGACATGAGTCATGAGTGAGGTAGGTCTAAAGCAACTTCTTTTGTGGAGTGGTGTTGCATTTTGAAGTTCCCTTGGTCATTGTGTTCTAGTTGCATTATTGGTTTTGGCTGTTTGTTCCCAATGCTAGGAGTATTTTTTTTTCTTCTTCTTTAACTTGTGTGCAGAGCTCTAGGAATTCATCTAAAATTTTCCCAATCTATCTATCCAAGTTCATTCTACCTTCATTAATGAGTTTTGATCTCAAATTTCAATCTTCTTCTATGGTCATGTATTATTTATCTCGGGGAATTTATTTATATCCAATGTATTTGACTCTAGGAACCTCTCATGTGTGATTATAAAAAAATAAAGATTCCCTCAACCCCAAAACATGCCCTTTCAAAGAATTTTTTATCTTTGAGTGTGGTATGGGTGCCAACATGAGGTTTTGTCTACTAAGGATGGATCTTGGCGTCTTGACCATGGTTGGGGTGATGACAATGAGATTCATATGACTCCAATGAATCTTCCATGGATCATGGGGTAAAATGATCTCTCAAGTATTATTGCATGTGAACTTGCATGTACCAAGCTACAACAAATCTTTCACAGGAGTGGATTTGTCTATGTGAATAGATAAGTGAAAATATTTTAGCAACAAGACCTATCAATTTTAACTTGGAAGTATGGGAAATGTTCAAAGTGGGATTGAGAGGGTTGATGGTGATTGTAGCAGTGGGCATGGTATTGGTGAGAATTATGTCATGATAGTGGAATTAAACATTAAGATGGTGACCCTAGAGCTTGGATCCTATCCTAGAAACACGAGCGCCTAGCCTAAAAACCCTAGTTGGTAGCGTAAACCCTAGTTTGTATTCTAATCACAATGAAACCCTATTATGTAGCCTAAGATCTAGCCCTAAATTATAATACATATAAAGATTAAATCATTTTCATTGTACATATATATTCATCTGCATACATTTGAATATAAATCACTATACACATATATGCATAGTTTCTCATCTATATAGCAAGGGTGCATACAACTAGAAAACCGTTGTACCTAGCACCAGATACCTAATTTAGAAACCTAATGGTTTGAAATTGGTTGTACCATTAAGATTTTTATATGGTGGATACACACACCTATGGAAACCTTCTCAATGGACGGAAAACCTAATATTATCATAACATTAGTAAGGCTTAGGCCAACATGTAGTAATGCTTACATGTTCTAGTGTTGATGATGCACTAATGGATGCATGCAACTTGATGGTGATTGTAGCAGTGGGCATGGTATTGGTGAGAATGATGTCATGATAGTGGAATTGAACATTAAGATGGTGACCCTAGATCTTGGATCCTAGACTAGAAACACGAGAGCCTAGCCTAAAAACCCTATTTGGTAGTGTAAAACCTAGTTTGCATTCTAATCACAATGAAACCCTATTATGTAGCCTAAGATCTAGCCCTAAATTATAATACACATAAATATTAAATCATTTTCATTGTACATATATATTCATCTGCATACATTTGAATCCAAATCACTATACACATATATGCATAGTTTCTCATCTATATAGCAAGGGTGCATACAACTAGAAAATTGTTGTACCTAGCACTGGATACCTAATTTAGAAACCTAATGGTTTGAAATTGGTTGTACCATTAAGATTTTTATATGGTGGATACGCACACCTATGGAAACCTTCTCAATGGATGGAAACCCTAATATTATCATAACATTAGTAAGGCTTAGTCCAACATGGAGTAATGCTTACATGTTCTAGTGTTGATGATGCACTAATGGATGCATGCAACTTGATGTTGATTGTAGCAGTGGGCATGGTATTGGTGAGAATGATGTCATGATAGTGGAATTAAACATTAAGATGGTGACCCTAGATCTTGGGTCCTAGCCTAGAAACATGAGAGCCTAGCCTAAAAACCCTAGTTTGTATTCTAATCAAAATGAAACCCTATTATGTAGCCTAAGATCTAGCCCTAAATTATAATGCACGTAAATATTAAATCATTTTCATTGTACATATATATTCATGTGCATACATTTGAATCCAAATCACTATACACATATATGCATAGTTTCTCATCTATATAGCAAGCGTGCATACAGCTAGAAAACCGTTGTACCTAGCACCGGATACCTAATTTAGAAACGTAATGGTTTGAAATTGGTTGTACCATGAAGATTTTTATATGGTGGATATGCACACCTATGGAAACCTTCTCAAAGGATGGAAAAACTAATATTATCATAACATTCGTAAAGCTTAATCCAACATGTAGTAATGCTTACATGTTCTAGTGTTGTTGAGGATGCACTAATGGATGCATGCAACTTGATGAGGGTGTATTTGTGACTCCATTGATGTAATGCAGTTGTTCTAAATGTCTTTAACAAGTTTCTGAGTGTCTAATAGATGAGTTATGATGTCCTAATACCCCTCTATCCCTTCCAAACAAAATTCTACAGCATTTGGGGTATTGGGGTAACAAGTTGGTGTGTTGAGGTGGATATAGCCTCCAAAATACACCTCATAGTAGTCATTTATTGTAATGTCAACTATACATGTGTTTAAGTCAATGTGTCTACATAAAATTAGATTGCTATCACATAATGATAAATTAAGGAAGTCCTAATTGTAAATGGTAGTGGATGTGATGGTCATCAAATCAAAGGTGGCTATATCCGTGAGTGAGAATTAATGAGCTAGCTATACATCATGATCAAGGTTGTCCTATTTGTATGGTGACAATTGATTAAGAAATGATTCCATAACTTGGTTATTAATTTGTTGCATGATCTTAAGTGGACAAAATGGTCAAAATAAATACTAGCGACGACATTTCATTATGTAGAGTATGGACATTTTGGATCTCATTATGTAGAGCTATTAAAAATCATGTTGGATCTCATTTTAACCTTTTGACGACAATGGACATTTTCTATTTTTAAGTATTCTTTTCCTAGTACTCAAGTTCCCAATATATATCTTATGTGCCATGAGGTGTGATTTGTCCATCCATTTATTCCGTTTGTTTTTAGATTAATTCTCACACATGATTTTCTTTGAGTCATCCTATGTTTACAATGTTTTCTTAACATAGATACCATTAGAAGCTTTTACGTGTGGAAAGATAAACCAAGCTGAACTATGATATCCAACTTCTCTTCTAAGATCTAGGTAAAACCCAAATTTACACAGCATCACATCATGATACACACAACATGAGACAACCACATTAGCAACGAGATATATAAATCACATAACTAAAAATCCATGTACATTGAGGCTACAAAACTCATCTAAACATATGCAATTTCTGGCAAATAGTGGAACATAGTTCCCAATGTACGTACAATGGCAACTCATGCCGTAGATACAAAGTACATCAAAACTGGTGCACAAAAGTGCCACATCGTGGCTAATGTACATAACACGTGGTGTGTCAAGCATTGTGACCACTGCTGTCACTCCCAGGCATAGATCCAAAGTCGATCTTCCTACTCTTCGAGCTATCGGTGCCTCGGGTCTTGCTCCTTCTAGGAGTAGTCCGTCTCTCCGGGCTTTGGAACAAATGATATAAGATACAATCATTTTCAAGCATTTGCAACATTTACCACATTTATAAAACAAATGTAGAATTCAAATCTTAAATAAATCACCTCTGACGTGAGTGGGAAACGTTGGACCTGGGTGTCCTGGATCTATGGATAAATTGGGGAGGATGTATGGATGGGGTGGGGGGGCGAGTAGGGGAGGATGGATGGAGGGGGGAGTATGGCTGGAGAAGGGGGGCTGGATGGAAGGGAGGGGATGGACGTAGGGAGGGGTCTATATGGAAGCGATGGGTGGGAATCATGGGAGAGGGTGGATACATAGGACTAAAACGGGGAGACACGGCTACTGGTGGCACCTACATATACATTTTTAATATCACAATTTAGTAAACAAACAATAAATTAAACCATAGTAAGTCATAACAAATCAAATTAAAAGCATGCTTATAACTACACATTGTACTTGTGTATATGGTGATGTGTCAATCCCTGGCGGGGGTGGTTGATCACCGTAGTCACGGAACACCTGTGGACAACAAAATGCATGCATGTTATGAACATGTTAAACAAGTCATTATCTAGGCAATCAAGATATTCAAAAACATTGTACAAACTATCAGCGTCTATGCCATAAATATAAATACTTGAGTAATATAAATGACATAAGTAATAACAATATTGTGTCAGGTACTGAAAATACCTCTGTGTGGGGTGCCGCAATTTCACTTGTAGCTGCCATTGCTGCATCCAGGTTGGGAGATCCTACATTCTCCCATATCGGTGTATTAGCTCTGAATAACTATACATTGAAATAATAGTTTAAGTCAAACAAAAATAATTTACAAGTTATCAAGTGATGATTAAAAACACATTAAAAAAGTGCTAACCTGATCCATATAACAACCCTCGATCGGGCCAGGGAAAGTGTGCCCGCAATGGGGACAAAGATGTGGAATTGCCCCCATTGAACTAGAATGCCCACCATAGCTACCACTACTCACAGGTATATCGTGGCCCTGTCGTGAAGGCCCTGCACCTGGATCTCTATCAAGGTCAACCGACCTCTCCACTGTAGTCGCTGCTACAAAGGAGGTGTGTTTGAGGAGTCCATGTGCAACATTCCTCATTGCCACCCTGATCTGATCAAGCTTGTGGGGCAACTGAGGTGGCTGGGTAGAGGGGTTGGGGTTGCACCTTGGAGCTGGTGGCCCTCTCAATGGGTTCCTCCTGGAAGCAGGTCGATCTTGGGCAGAGCCACACCCAACACCCTGGAACTCAGTTATGTCAAAATAGTTGACATGTAAATCGAGGCAAAACTCAGCCCATAGTTGGCGAAGGAAGTATTGTGGAACCTCCCTATTATTGCAGGGAGGTTATCGTACACCATGAACCACCTCCACATCCAATTGTCCCTCCATGGTTGGTAATGACACCAATCCATGCAAACATGTGGATTTGTAATGTTCGGTGGTTGGTTTGTTTTCGGATAGGTGAACATACTATATAATTGGGCTTTTGCAATGATCAAATCTTTTATTGCTTCCTTGGAGATACCCATGGAGTAGTAGTCCCGCATCCTAGCTCTAAATTGAGTCATGTCGGTCAATTTCTTATGTGCATGGATGAGGGAGTCAATTGAGTTCTCAATTGACATGGCGAGAGACAATCAAGATGGTTCCCCCGAGTTTCTAAGTTCGCGAGTGTGCACTCGCATTTCATTTACATAATGGTTAAGGTCATCTTGTTCAACATTGGGTTGGGGGTTTTGGTTTTGTTTGGCATTTGGATTGTGTTCATGGTTTTCTTCGGCATTGGGTCGAAGGTTTGGGTTTTCTTGTGTTCCACCGAACTCGGGGTTAACATCTTGTTCACTCATTGTCTTATTTTACAATCTGCAATAGAAAATTGGTTCATTGTTTTCAAAATTTGGGAATTTTTTACAATTAAATAAACAAAAAAATAAAAAAATAGACACGAATAATGAATAAAATGAAAAAATGTGATATTTACCTATTAATCGAAGTGTTGATGAGTTTCTGGGTGTTGTTGGGTGGTTTTGGAGTCGATTTGGCCTCCTTTGGTGGTTGAATCGATGCGCACGCGGAGGAGGAGGACGTGCTCAGCCAAATGGAACAATAAGAAATTGTGTTTTTTTGTTTTTTTTAATAGAGGCGCATGCGCGCCACCGTTGCGCGCAAGCACCTCAGTTTCGTACCGAACCTAGTGGCATGTGCACGATGCCTTATGTGCATATGCGGCATTTTTTTTTTTCCGTTAGCGCGCCCCTATTCCAACGAAAATGGGGACCATCTTCGTGCGCCCGCCCTATTAACCCAAATGGAAGGATGAGGGGGATGCATTCTATAAATGGTATTAATAATATATCGATTACCACCCATTGCTTTGTCAAATGTTTCAATTTGAGGCATCTTCCACTTCTGATTATTTCTTCTCCTTCCATAATACAACAACCAAACATCTCAAGATATCGTAAGAAATCAATTGAAGGGCTCTAAATCGCACCCCTCCACCCAAATCAAATGGAACTGGGTAAAAGGAAAGAAACTAGTAGTCCAACTCCACCTCCAGGGAGAATCCCTACCCGTACCTCCTCCAAAAAATTGAAGTTGACAAAAAAAAATCTGATGCAGAATTAGAAATGAAGCAGGAGGCACCCATAAGGACCTTGAGAGTTCAACTGCCCCATGTATGCAAAGAATGGTAAGACAAGCTTACTAGAGCTTTGGATTTCAAATCTTTAGAATCCACCATCAATTTTCTACTACCCATGTGTGAGGGAGTCAAATCCATGACATAGCTCACTAAATATTTGGGCTATGACAATGGCGGGCAAACCATCACTTGATTATTTGATATGGTGCACACCAAATAGTCCATTGACTTCCAAAATGAATGTAGACAACTAGATTGGTTATTTCCAACTGAAACAAAGCATTTGCAAGATATTACCAGAGAGTTGGGATTCCAAAGATGTGGACACATCATTGATTGGCTATTGCACATCACATCCAAGGAATTTTTTATGTTACCCATTTGTTGGTACTTCAATATAGTGTAAACACTATACAATTCTTATTGGATCAGGAAAATCAAAAGTACATATTCCCTATACTACACATCAAAAATTGATCCAAAACTTGATCTTCCTCTTGTTTTTTCTTGACTTTGATGAATCGTGTCTCTGTCTAGGACTAGAGTGCATCTTTGGAGTCTGTAAATGAAAGATCAAGTTTATTTCTCAACTAAATGCACTAATACATTAGCACTAACTAACTTAAAAATTTAAATTACGACTCAATTACTTATAACAATCACTCACTGAATCCATCCGAGGTATCGGTGCTTGTGGTTTCCTCTTCATTGAAAGCCTCTCTACAGTTATGCAAGTAAAATTCTTAAAACACTTTGCAATGAATGAACATCTCACCAAAAAAATAGACATTGGGACAAGAGACTGGGTTTATTGTGTATCAAGCAGAGCCATAGATTGAGCATCAATATCGGTCACATCCACAACTAGACTAGAGGGGCTAGGCACTTTTTCTTCCAAAGGATACAATCACCAAATGCTGAAATAGTTATACATGAATAAATAATCTAACGTGAATAAACTATGTACACATATTGAAATATATAATTCTATGTGACTTCTTCCCATCATTGATGCAATAATAACTGTTGCATCAAGGAACCCGTTAAGGTATGGCATGGAGGAACTCTAGTATGATGTTGTAAACATTCAAAATAAACATTAAGAAAAACAAGTTATGCATGGAATTGAAATTAATCAATAACTATCATCAGAGGTTATACATTACTATAGAATAAGTAGGCCCATGATCATGGACACCCGCCCTCTTTCTGGAAGAGGTTTGTATGATAAATACATAACCCTTGGAAACATTTGGACTTCAAGGAGAAGCAAATCAAAGCGATGGTTCTCGGATTTTGATTGATGCCTATAGTCACAGAGTGGTGTTGGAGTTAGACAGGCACATGTGAAACAATGAAATAACATATATTCAAAAACTAACATGTTGAAATAGTTACCTCTTTCCATTCCAAGGAGAGGAAGTCTATGGCGAAAGCTAAGCATTGAATTGCAGAGCATTAAATGCGGAAGCTCAATGCTTAGGGTCCATTGGATTACGAGAATCTCCAGATCCAATGGACCCTAAGCACTGAGCTGTCGCATTTAATGCTCTGCAACTCAATGCTTAGCTTTCGGCAAAGTCTATAGCACTTACATGCTGGTGAAATTATCTTAGGAGATCCCTACTTATCTTTTGGGAGACTCATACTTCCTTTGGAGGCATTGTCTTGGCTTGTTGGAAGAGGATTGTAGCATTAAGGCTTGGGTTGTGATCATCTCTCTGCTTTGTATTTCCCTTTTTATACAGTAACATAAACTCTTTCGGAAATGTTATCGTGTTGATATTATTTGTAGTTTACTCCCTTAACTGTTTACTTACATCAATTATTGTTTAGACATATTTTACTGCTTGTATTGTTTCCATACATCTTGACAGGTCTTGCAGCTACATATCTGACGACCGCGGGACTTGGAGCAACAACAACAACAAGAAGATCTACAATTCGAAGGTAAGACGCCTATTACTTGATCTCTAACTAGATCTAGGAAAGCAGTTCTATATTTTGTCCTATTTGTTCTAGATTCACATTGAACTAGGGAGATCTGGCTCGCGTCCGCTCGAGTAGATTGTCCAATAACACTCTCTCTCTTGAACAACCCCCTAACGAATCCCTCCCCCCTCTCTCTCTCTCTCTCCTAATCCCACTATCCCCTACTACTAGCCACCTTCTCATCCTACTCCCCCCCCCCCCCCTCCCTCTCTCTCTCTCCCAGTCCTTCCCCTACCATTAACCACCACCCTCTCTCCTACTCCTACTCCCCCTACCCCTAACCCCCCTCTCTCTCTATCTCTCCTAATCCCTCCCCAAACCACCCCCCCCTCTCTATCTCCCTCTCTCCCCTCCTCCCTCTAACCCTTACTATCCCCCTCTCCCACTATCTCCCTCTCCCCTGCTTCTCCACCTAACCTAACCCTGAACTCTCTCTCTCTCCACCACCCCCCCTAACAACCCCCTCTCCTCTCTTCTAATCCCCCTCTCCCCTACTACTAACCACCTACCCATACCCCCCCCCCCCCTCTCTCTCTCTCTCCCTCCTAGTCCTACCACTAAGTACCCCCCCCACCCTCCTCTCTCTCTCTCTCTAAACCCTTAATCCCCCAATCTCTTTCTCTAAACCCCCAAGCCCTTGCTCTCTCTCTCTATCTCTCTCTCTCTCTCTCTCTCTAACTGCCCAACCCCCCACTCCTAAACCTTCTTCTCCTACCCATACACTCTACCTATTTATCTCTCCTACTCACCCTATCCCTAACCCCCTTCTCATTCTAACTCTCCTAATCCCCACTAACACCCCCCCCCCATCTCCACCCCCTTCCACTAACCCCCCCTCATCTCTCTTGCTCTCTCTCTCTCCAATCCTCCCCTATCCCTTACTATCCCCTTCTCTCACTATCTCCCTCTCCCCTACTCCTCCACCTACCCTAACCCTCTCTCTCTCTCTCCACCATTCCCCTAACAACCCCCTCCCCTCTCTCCTAATCCCCCTCTCCCCTACCACTAACCACCTCCCAATACTACTTTCTCTCTCTCTCTCCCTAGTCCTCTCCCTACCCTTAACCCCCCCTCTCTCTTCTAGTCTCTCTCCTAGTCCTACCTCTAACCATCACCCCCACCCCTCTCTCTCTCTCTAAACCCTTAATCCCCCAATCTCTCTCTCTAAACCCCTAAACCCCCGTACCCCCCACCTCTATCTCTCTCTCTACCCATGCCCCCCCCCACTCCTCACCTTCCTACTCTTACCCCTTTACTCTATCTGTTTCTCTCCTACTCCCCCCTACCCTTAACCGCCCCTCTCTATCTATCTCTCCTAATCCCCCCATCTCCACCCCTTTCCTCTCTCTCTCTCTCTCTCTCTCTCCCTCTCTCCCTCCCTCCCATCCTCCCCCTAACCCTTACTATCCCCCTCTCTCACTCTCTCCCTCTCCACTTCTCCTCCACCTACCCTATTCCTCAACTCTCTCTCTCTCTCTCTCTCTCCACCAACCTCCTAGCAATCCCCCCCTCCCTCTATTAATGCCCATCTCCCTTTCCACTAACCACATCCTCATCTTGTTCTCTTTCTCTTTGTCCTTCTCCCCCTAGTTCTCTCCTTACCCTTAACCACTCCCCTCTCTCTCCTAGTCTCTCTCATACTCCTACCACTAACGACCGCCCTCCCCTCTCTCTATCTCCCTCTCTAAACCCCTAACATTGTGATCTCTCTCTCTCTCTCTCTCTCAACTCCTAACCCCCAATCTCTCTCCCTCTCTAAACCATTAACCCCAAATCTTTCTCTCTCTCTCTAAACCACTAACCCCTTTTTATGTATACATAAAGGAATGGCCACACATTTTAGGCAATTTCCTAACCAAGAACATGCATACCAAAAACACCACACCTCTTATTGTCTAAATACATAATAAATCATCATGCATAATATTTATCTCCCCAACAAATAAAAATAAACCAACATAGATCCATCTTAAACCCGTATCTATCAAGCACCGAGAGGGATCCAATTTCTTGAGGTGTATTTATTTTTTAAAATCTAAACTCAAGAAATTTAATCTCTCTTGATTGATAGATCCGGGTTTAAGTTTTAAGTTTTTATTTTAAAACGAACATCTATTTTTTAATTACTTTTAGTAATATTTTATTTTATGAGCCGACACGGATTTTTTAAAATACTTTCCATAATTTTTTATTTTACAGCTGACATAAAAAAATTTAATTATGTTTTAATTAAAAAAACTTTTTACTTTTTAACCAATAATAAGGACAAACGTGTAACTTTACAACATCTCCCCCATACTAGGCTGTAGAGCACCTCGTTTCACTCGGTGCAAAGACAACTTAATCACTTTTGGTGGATAACATTTCAGGGTATTACAACATGGGAAGAATCTCTTTCAAGGTCTATTATTTATCACACATATATAGGTTAATGGAATGCTTCTCTCATAGCCCTTCAGATGTGACTGAGAGACCGAGGTAGAGAGATTGAGTCACAGGCCAGGACGGAACTGAAGACCAAAAGATAAAGGTACAGAGGGTTTCTCTAGGATTCGACCTCGAGAGACATATTCCTTATCTTTTGTCTTTCTTGTATCAACTCTTTATATCATTTCTCTGGCATTTCATCTCGCGAAGGAGACTATTAGTGTCTGATTGAGAATCGCTAAATGATAGATCTTATAGTTTGCAATATAGTAAGGTCAAAATTGAGTAAAGTATGGATGCAGGTTAGTAAAGGAATTATATCAAATAGCTAGGGCAACGATTACAAAATTGAAAAATCCGTTAAGGAGGAGCAGGACAATGCTAATTTGGAGAGGATTTTGTCATCGGGAAGGAGAAACAACTAGGAAGTTAGGACATCGAGTAAATAGGAGGTATGAGAATTTCTTCATAGAATTTCTTCTTTGTGCTTTTTGTTCTTTTTGGCGGATTACTTGCAGTTACTATCCCTCTGGGTTGGTGCCTATGAAATTTACGGAGTGCGTCGACCACAGTGTGAAGACCCTGAGTCAGTAAAAAAATGAATTGGAGTCAGGGCAAGAGGCGGAAGTAATTTGTGGGTATATAGATTGGTCTTGTTCCTAGAGATTTTAATAGCTAGAGAGTATACTGAAAAGGATTGACCTATTTCTTAGGGAACCTCATGTATAAAACTAGTTTTTAAATATAACCTTCATTAAATACGAAGGATGAAAACATATATATACAGAATAAGTTATATAAAAGAACCAAGATCGACCGGCTCAGATAGGGTTAGGTCCTGGGTTAAAATCAATATTATCACTAGAATCAAGATCGATATTGGCTTGGGTCCTGCGTTAAAATCAATATTACCACTATGAAAACAAGTTAAATTAAAACAACATAAAAGATAAAATAAGATGTACCTGAAATCCATATCTCCAGACTCAACCATTTTTTGATCTTCATTGTGATTTCCTCATTTGGCCACAGCAACATCCTTCTCGGTTAACCCATTATTTCTCTGCAAATTGTTGTAGAAGGAGTTTCTGGTACAACTGTACCTGGCCCACTCCGCAATATCCTTCTAAACCAACCCATTATTTCTCTCCACACAAGATCCCCTCGGAGGCACAATATCACCCTCTATTACAACACTCGGCAAACTCGTACATGGGAAGCCTCGAAAAAATTGAACAAACTCGTAGATCTAGACCTGGGAGGCTTCAGTGATAATCTGTTATACGGTTTGATTGCAAAATCCAGCAGATATATCAACACCTGCTTCCCTTTTCAACTTCAACCTCTCTAACTCAGTCACTTCAATCTCTTAGGAACTATATCCAAAGTGAAGTTATGCAGTCATCCCAGAAGGTTCAATTTGTGGGTGCCCGTTCACGTTCACCTTCACTGCTCCATTTTCTTTTTTCTTGTCATATCCATGTCCATTTCTATTTCCAAATAGAACAACAAGCATATTTATAGTCACATGCAATCACATCCAACTGCACAAACAAGCACAACATTAATAAGCACTCACAAGCCAAACATAATTAACAGACTACAATCAAATCAACAAATAACATGGCCATTCTTGCAACATAAAGCAAATACAATATTCCAAAACTCACCAGCAAACAACGGATTCTGGAATGAGGCTGAAAAAATGAATGGATATAATGCAGATCCATGAATCATTGAATTCATCCTCTACTCCACCCATGTAACGGCCAGACCTCAACTCTGCGCTCCTCTTCAATACTTCCATTGCTCTGCATTTCTTTCAAAATGATCTCTTCTTTCTTCTTATACGTCTCACTTCATGTTTTTAATCTCTTGCTTTTTGCTTTTGGATCTTTACTCAACAGCTATATTTACGATGGTTCAAACATGTTAATAGTATAAAACGGCTATCTTTAAGATGGTTCATACATGCTAATAGTATGAAATATGTTGGCTTGTATAGATTAATAAATAATTAACGGGACAGCGTCTTCATGATTATTGTGGGAAGGTATTTTGGAAAATAAGATTTCAATTGTAGTTTAATGGTAAGTGTAAAACTTATATTTATGTAATGCTTTCGTTTGTATATATAAAAGCAAAATATTTAGTAAGAAAATAATATAAATGGGAAAAAAATATAATGCATTATTGAGTTTGAGAAAATTATAAAAAAATAATTAATATACGATTGATGTGAGTTAAAGATTTTGTATTTTGTTATTATATGATAAATTTATTTAAAAAGTTTTGAATATATATATATATATATATATGAAAAATTGAACAAATGCATTTGAAAAATTTATAAAAAAAATGCTATAATAAAAAATCTTTATTTTCATGCCTTTTTACCAAAACAATGAATTTCTTTAAAAAGTTCAATATTCACTTTGCATGTACAAATTCAAGGCTCTTCTCCTTCCAAAGTTCTTAGCATTTAATGCTAAAAGTATGTCTCACTTTATTGTAGTCAATGGTCTATAAATTTATTAAATACGGTGGTCAGTGTGGTTGTCCTCATTCTTACATAAATTAGTGACTTGCTTTGGCACTTAAAATGTTTAAAATTTCATTTTTGTTTAAATTTATGTAAAATTTTAAGGTAATAAAAAATGTTGAATTTAATTGATCATGCAATGTCATGTTAAGATGTTTTTAAGATCTTGTTTTTTCTTAGTTTTAATTGAAAATGCCATGCTCTAGTAGTTTGTGTGTAAATTTGTTATGTATCACAATTTTTTTTTAATTTCAATTATTGTATATTGTATTTAATTTTGTGATACATTGGTTTTGACCATTGGCATGTATTAAATTAGATTATGTAAAATGTTGTAAATATGTTAGTAAGGATTCTTAATGTAGAGCCTAAGGTCAAGGCTTGACTAGTGAATGGCTAGGCATGTATGATGTAAATATCCATATATGGGACATGTGTTAGGTTTGTCATGGTCACTTAAATCTATTCAAATAATTATGTTGGAATATAACATATTGGTCCAAGATAGTTGCACATTGAGCACTAAAGGGGTTATGAAGCATAAGGTCCTTTCGACACTCCTCCATGCCTCAAGTCCCTTCACACCTTGTTTCCACATTGGTAGAGTACTCCTCTTTATGGAGCATTCAAGTGACACTCCTACCCGTGGGGGGGTTAAGAAGATGGAGAATGTTCTGGGTTGTGGCATGTTGTTGGGGGAAGGGTGATTGTAGAGGAAGGATCCAAGCTCACCTTCACTTAGGATTTTTCCTTTTCAACAAAGGTAATATTGTGGCCTTTAGTGCTCAAGTGTTTATCATGATTACAATCCATTGTTGTCATAAATTTTGGTATATATATCTCATAGGATTGTTCTATGTTTCATATGGTCTTTTAGTCGGTACAAGAGTATACCCTTCATGTCTTAGACTAAGATATATCTTCCCAAGGTGTTGCAATATAGTTGAAGAGGGTGTATGCTTGTGGGTTTGACAAAATATAGTTTGTCTCTTGTTATTTTATTCATTAGATTGTGCTTCTTTCTTTGTTTTCATAGAATGGCCAACTCTATGGATTTAGGCTACGTTGGAATTGATAATATGGTTTATTAGTCCATTTGGATTATAACCAACATTATAACCATATTAATGTGGAATCTAGTAACCATATCATCATCAACTTCCTCATCATCATCATTGTGAGGACACGGATGATGATGAGGATGATGATATGATGATGATGATGGTGGTGGTGGATGATGATGATGATGATGACGAATATGATCATCATCATCAAAATCATCATGTTCATCATCATCATCTTCATTAGTCATCATCATCACCATCTTCATCATCCTCACCATCATCATCATCATCATGGTGTTGATGATGATGAACATGAACATGAAGATTCAACCATGATGATGAGGATGATGTGTTGCATATTTGTCATCATCTTCACCATCAACATCATCATCATCTCCATTAGTCGTCATCATGATCATCATCACCATCTTCATCGTCATCATCATCATCATCATCATCATCATCTTCATGATGATGATGATGATGATGATGATGAAGATCATGATGATGATGAAGATGGTGATGATGATGATGATGGTGATGATGATGATGATGGTGATGATGATGATGATGATGACTAATGAATATGATGATGATGATGAAGATGATGATGATGAAGATGATGATGATGATGATGATGTTGATGATGAAGATGATGGCAAATATGCAACACATCATCATCATCTTCATCACCATCCACAACATGATCCACAACATGATCATCATCATCATCTTCATCATCGTTTTCATCATCATCATTGTGAGGACGAGCATGAGGATGATGATGACGACGACGACGACGATGATGATGATGATGATGATGACGAATATGTTGTTGAAGATGATGACAAATATGCAGCACATCATCATCATCATCATCATCATCATCTTCATCGTGATGATATGATGATGATGATGATGGTGGTGGTGGATGATGATGAATATGAGTATGATGATGATGATGACTAATTTGGAGATGATGATGGTGATGATGATGACGACGAGGAATATGCAGTACATCATCATCATCATCAACATGATCATCATCATCAACTTCCTCATCATCATCATCATTGTGAGGACGCGGATGATGAAGATGATGATCATATTATGATGATGATGATGATAGTCATCATAATAGTCATCTTCATCATCTTCATCATCCTCCTCCTCATCATCATCACCATAATCCTTATCATCATCGTCATCATCATGATGATCTTTGTCATGATGATGATTATGATGATGATGAAGATCATGATGATGATGACGATCATGAGGTGATGATGATGATGACTAATGATGATGATGATGATGACGAATATGAAACACATCATCCTCATCATCATCATCATCTTCATCATCATCAACAACATGATCATCATCATCATCTTCATCATCGTCATCATCTTCATCATCATCATTGTGAGGATGAGGATGATGATGATGATGGTGGTGGTGGATGATGATGAATATGAGTACGATGATGAAGATGATGATGATGGTGACGAATATGATCATCATCATATTCGTCATCATCATCTTCATTAGTCATCATCATCATCATATGATCATGGTCACGATGATCATTGTCTTCGTCATCATAATCGACATCTTCATCGTCGTCATCATCATCATTGTGAGGGCGAGCATGAGGATGATGATGATGATGATGACGATGATGATGATGATGATGATGATGATGACGATGATGATGATGAAGATGATGATGATGACTAATGGAGATGATGATGATGTTGATGCTGATCATGATGATGTTGATGATGAATATGAATCACATCATCCTCATCATCAATAGCATATTCATCATCATTATCATCATTGTGAGGACAAGGATGATGATGATGATGATGACGATGATATGATGATGATGATGATGGTGGTGGTGGATGGTGATGAATATGAGTACGATGATGAAGATGCTGATGATGATGATGATGATGAATATGATCATCATCATCAAAATCACCATATTCGTCATCATCATCTTCATTAGTCATCATCATCGCCATCTTCAACATCCTCACCATCATCATCATCATCATATGATCATGGTCACGATGATCATTGTCTTTGTCATCGTAATTGTCATCCTCATCATACTCGTCATTGCCATCTTCATCATCATCATCATCATCATCATCATCTTTGTATCTTCATCATCATCATCATCATCAATGATGATGATGATGACGATACAAAGATGATGATGATGATGATGATGAAGATGTTGTTGATGATGATGATGAGGAAGAGGGTGATGACGAAGATGATGGTGGATGATGATGAATATGAGTATGATGATGAAGATGATGACGATGGTGATGATCATCGTTCTCATCATCATCATCATCTTCATCATCATATTCATCATCATCACCATCAATGTTGATGATGAAGATGATAATGATGATGATGATGAAATTGACGATGAAGATGATGACCTAGATGTTGATGAAGATGAGGAAGAAGGACGATGATGATAATGGTGTTGATGATGGTGTTGATGATGGTGTTGATGATGGTGTTGATGATGACAATGATGATGACGATGATGATGATGAAGAAGATGATGATGATGATGATGATGGTGATGAGGATGAAGAAGATGCTGATGATGGAGATGAAGATGTTGATGTTGATGATGATGTTTATGAAGATGATGATGATGATGATGAAGAAGATGGTGATGATGAAGAAGATGATGATGGTGGAGATGTTGATGAGGAAGGGGGAGATGACAATGATGATGAAGATGTTGATGATGATGGTGATGGTGATGATGATGATGATGATGATGATGATCATATTCATCATGATCATCATCCTCGTCACCATCATCCTCGTCACCATCATCCTCATCACCAACATCATCATCATCATCATCATCATCATCATCATCATCACCATCATCCTCATCATCCTCATTTTCATCTTCATCACCATTTTCATCATCATCAAAATCTTCATCATCATCACCATCACCATCATCTCATCTTCATCATCATAATCATCATCATCATCATCAACATCTTCAACATCATTGTCATCTCCCCCTTCCTCATCAACATCTCCATCATCGTCATCTTCTTCATCATCACATCTTCATCAACTTCATGTATCCCCTTGACAAAGGAAATTAAATAAACCATACAAAGGCATACAATAACGTGTGCGCGCACCTATGCGTGCACGCTGTCAGTCACGCGTGCGCGTGCGCATAGTTGCGTGTACGCGTGTCTGAATTAAAATTGTTTTGGCGCCCTTGCAGGCTTGGAAATAGCTTCGGATTGCACCTTGAGGCTCAGTCTGATTTATCCCTGATTTATGGCAGAAAACATCAAATGCTGTAACTTTCAGTTTTTCACAACTAGTTCCACATAAGCTCCACGAGTGCACTGCAGATGAAATTGCACATGCTTGTCGAGCTCTGTCTGTAGATTCTAAATATATAATTTTTGAATAGATCTGTTGTTGTTTTCTATTTTTAATTGATGTTTAAATGCACTCATGTCAAATTTGTAAAAAACATAGGTCTTTTATTTGGCCTATAACTTTTGATTGGCTTACCTATTTCGAAAACGGAAGAGAACCCACACAAGAGCACGAAAATACCTACAACCTAAAAAAAAAAGTATTTTGGTTATTTTTAGACCATGATATGGTGGCTCAACACTTGACCATGTTGTTTTAGTGATTCACTAACTTCAGTAATTTAAAAAAAACATAAAATTGACTTTTAAAATTTTGGAAAAATAGCCCCGCACAAGATTCTTCTGTTGCCTATGCCTCTACATATTTTTTTACTGTAAATTGAAATTTTACATAGCAAATGGGTGGCTCAACAAAAACATGTGCATTATGTTTGAGAAAAAAAATAACATACGAATCTTCGAATAATGATATTTTGGGGTGGTTATACCACTTTTCCATAAATAAAAAGTTATATATTCCAGAAGGTCATCCGTTTTTCTACATTTCATCTGTTTACACCTAATCCAAAAAAAAATTGTAGGTACCTCTAATAATTCATTTTAATGATAATATTTCTATTTTTCCAGAATGTCATTGCAACTAACGTGTCATAATTGGGTATCATTACCTTGCACCAGCCCGTTACGCGTAGGATAGTCAGCCCCATTGGTGGACCCATGACCACAAAAATTCAAAAGTGATATTATGGTTGGTTGGTTAATTGAAATCATGTGCAAAATTTCATAGCGTGTTAGGAATTCCTACTAAATGATGTCAATAATAATTAATATAAGTTGACTTGTTGGTGGCCTCATTGGAGGAGATAAATGGGCTAGTTGTCCTAGACCTCAACTTGAGAATGTTGAGACAAAAATATGGGTTAAAATGAGAAACTATAACCTTATAACATGGAATTATTAAATATCAATGAAATTAAAACACCATCTATAGTGGAAAACCGATGGATAGGGAAGTAACACCATAGGTTCTTTTGGAAACTTCATCAATAGTGGAAAACTAATGGGTTAGAAAGTCACACCATAGGTGCTTTTGGAACAACACAAATAGGCCCGAGATGACCCAAAAATAGCATACCTATGCTACGAGACCACAATTGAAATGGTTCCCATAAGTGTGAACATTGGAATCCATGGTGATGACTTTGATGAATCTTGAAATGGTTCCCATAAGTGTGAACATTGGAATCCATGGTGATGACTTTGATGAATCTTACATTAAGATGACTAAGGGAATGGAAGCTGTTGAGAAATCATTTCATGCAACATGTTAAAATCAAAATAATTAATAGAGAACACTTGATTATTTTGGGGTTTTATAAGCTATCATGGGAAATAAGAATCCATACAAATATCGCCGCCTTTATGACTCTGGAGCTTCTTATTCCTTAATGCCCCTGGCTTTTATGGAAAAGCTTTTACTAAATATTACATGGCCCTACAAAGATCTTGAGTTGTTTGCATCGTGAGTTTTGGGCTATAAAGTGGTCATTTCCTTATTTTCAAGTGCGTTCCTTTGCACAAACTACCTCTAACATACTGATAAAATCCTGTAGTCACTACTAATTTAGACTCAATATATACCATTAGGAACATTTGGAGGCCAATTAGGAACACTTGGATGTCATTTGGGGCCACTTGAAGGTAACTAGGTCATTAGGGTTAATGAGGTGCCAAATAGTGCTATAACAGATGCCCCTAATGTATGAGGTTAGAGTAACTGATGACCAAAAAATTGAGAATACCTAGATAGGAAGTGCAGTTTTTCTAGGATGAATGGAAAATGTATATATCACATGCTTCCATGCTTCAAGACTAAATTTTATAATGGTTTTCTTGTAGATGAAATCAATGATGTAATTTGACATGTAAATTGCCTATCACAAGGCAATTTAATTGTCAAATACAACTAAAAATTTAGTGTACTCATCATAAAATGGTTTTCAAAACTATAAACCATTTAAAAATTTGGTTATAACCATCAATTTTAATGTGGGGTAGAGATTTGAAATTCCAAACCTGGATGAAATCATCAAAGTCTCTATAGAGCATGCTAGTTAATGATGGCTCATTGATTTGAGTAACACTTGGTGATTAGAAGTCAACAAAATACATGGTACGTAACAAGGGATTAAACTCTTTTGTAGATAGATGAATGAGCCAAACTAAGGATTTGATGTTGTTTTATTATATATGTACTTGCAAAAACCATAAAATCTACTCGAAAGAAAACACAAAACAATAGCAATGAGATTATAACCTAATTCAAACAAACCGTAATGTTTTTAATTAAATCATAGTCAAAAGGAAGTAGAAAACCAAACCATTTAAGGTATTCACAAATGTTGTACAGTCTAAACATGTTATGATTTGAATTTTTTTGGTCATATTTTTTTAATCATTCTTATTTAAAATCCAACTAAAAATTCAAAAGAATTACTAGAATTGCAGATATAGGTTATTGAGATTTTACAATCTAGGTGTACTAAGGGGTATTTTAGAGGGTTGAATCCATTTCTACATTCAAAAATGCAATTTAAGAATGAAATAGTACATATATATATATATAACTTAAACAAGAATCATTTGTATTAAAAGGAGGTTGTGGAAGACCCAAACAACCAGGAAAGATACATATTGTCCTAAATATGCAAAATTTCAAAACAACTTCAAAGGGTCGGGCCTTCATATAATAAAATTTTGGTAAGCCTCGAAGTTGACTAAAATAAACTAACCTCCGATGAAATCTAAACGTGTACTATCTTACATATGGATTGAGAAGAACAATACAAGTGTGAACCATAAAAAGCAACATAGATAACCAAATTGATATATATTCTAGGCTTCCTCCATTAGGGCATCTTCTTGCTCCAAATCAATATAGACTAGTGGGTGTTGTTGTTCACCCTAATAAGGGAAGTTTTTTGGATTGTCTCTTCTTCAATGAACTTCTCCCTAACATAACCAATTAAAGATAAGGATTGTCTTGAAATAGATTGTGACCCTTTAGTGAAACAAAGAATTATGTCATAGTGCATATCTATGTCACTAGCAAGTTTGTCAAATTTAGTGACTTGTTCATCCAATTTAGTCTCTATTTCTTCCTACTTTTCTCTAATTGTTCCATATGCAAGCTTAGATATTCGATGGCTTATTTCAATCCACCCCTACTACTCAATTGTCCTGCACAACATGGAGGTAATGGATGTACACAATGGGATAGATGGACCTACTTGGACCATATGATCAATGATGATGCTATGGAGGACAACCACTTGAGCTACACTCAATAATTCCTCTTGTGTCTGTCTATCATATTATGTGAAGGGGGGACATATGGCATAGGCAAGTTCCTATGAGGTGGAGGTACTTGGCGATTGGAATATTGAAGCCTGGAATTGGGATGGTTTTGAGGCATCCCATGACCAATTCCTTTTTAAATCCAACATGTCAAAATAATTGACATGTTTTACCAGCATGAACTTATCATGCATCTTTCTAAGGAAATATAAGGGAACTTTCCTGTTGCTATGAGGTGGCACATCAAAAATCACATACCATCGATCGATCCAATTCTCTTGGAATGGTGGATATATGCACCACCTAATAGAGATGTGGGGTCTGTTTTTGTTTGGAATTTTCCCATTTCATGGCTCTCTAAACAAGGAAAATATATGCTATTTGGTGATCTTTAGTTTTTTTATATAATTGTAACTCAACCCATATGCATATTTTTTCCTTTTTCATTCTCTATACAATGAAATGTCGTATAGGGAACCATTTGATCCGGTAATGGTGTTTATGATTCCATCTAATGACTCTGCAAGAGAGAGGTGGAGCTGTTATGCACCCCTCCATGCCCCCCCCAATCTCTCCGCTATCTCTCTTAGTATCTATGCATCACGATCCATGCTAGTCACTGCAATCATAAATACAGAAAAAAAAAGAAAAAAAAAAGATAACATTAGAAACATATACATGGTATAATGACATCTCTTAGAAATGAAAAAATGTACAACAAGTGAACATACAAATAATGACATGAGTATTTATAATTTATAATTTAAAATCGAAAAATTGCACCAGAGAATCAACATAAAAAATTGCCATGTTAATTTTTTGTTAAATTGGTAATGAACATGCATGCCTAAACACTAAGATGTTCCTCAAATATGAAGAATTGTTATTACTATTTAAAACTAAGCCTTGTGACTCTAACCTAAAAGTTCTTTATATGCTTGTAGCTTTGTGGAAAAAGGTTTTGAGTTAATCACATTGATACATGGTGAAGAAGGTAAGCCTTGAAGAGATTATAAAATGCACATGTTTTACAAGTAAGCTACATTATAAAATACATGATCAAGATGATTATTGTCTCCTTGAAAGTGGTCCCAAGCCACCTTGGCTACTCATTTTTCTTTGAGTGTGTTATGTTGGTTGAGTTACCACCACTTTATGTAAATGATTATTGATAACCAAGTACACTTTTTTATTTAGTGTGTCTTCTGTGTGGTCCCTCCGGGTTACATGTTGGTTTTAACACAGTGCAAATTTTTGACTATCCAACCAATGCCAAAAATACTTGTCCTAACCATAGGAGGTATATCACCAATAAGCTTTGGATCAATTCTAAAAATGGAACTTGATGCAACTATGACATTAGATTTCTTATTGCAAAGAAAAGTTGGGGCAATGAGTGTTTTTCATGTTCTAGCACACCAAATTTTGTTAAGTTTCTAGCATGACAAACATAGTTCTATCCTATTTTTTATGAGGAGGAAAAAAATATAATTCGGTTTTAAGGCTTATATAAAGACAATTCCATGCAATGTAGGAATTCACCATTGGATTCAAAAAGAGACAAATTTGGAATATATCATAAAAATCCTAAAGTGATTATCAAGTACCTAGGAGCTTTGCATAATCATGGTAGGAGACAAGTGAATCTTTTCAAACCTAGAACCATTGATCAAGCTTGTGTACAATCACAATATCTTGAAGGATATAAGAAGAAAATATTGTCCAATGGGATAAAATAGAAAAAATGCAAAAACACACAAAAAGTGGAAAGAAGGGGAAAGGTACATGAAAGAAGCTAGCTACACTTGGATAAAAAACCTAGGGTGATAATAAGCATTGTCATGCACTCTAATGTTGATGTCCACATAGAGTAGAGTTGTTGAAAACCACATCCTAATCCAAAACAAAATTGCTCCAAAAAACAACACAAGAAAAACATGACTTTGTTGGTTTTAGAAGGATATCATATTGTAGACAAGATCTTAGACATTGAAGGTAAGGTGTCCTATATCTCATTCCAAAGAGAGATATATTTGAGCACCATTAATCCAAATGAGGAAAGATAAATGACTAAATCATTTCATTTCTTTGATTCTTTATCATAGTCAAATTTGATTTCAACCCATATAATTGAGTAGCTTAGTTAGAGGTGCATGACCATCCTCAACCATACCCATTGGGTTGGGTGAGACAATATATGGAGTTTTGATAGTCACACATTAGTGAAAATTTAGATTTACTATTAGTAAAAAATCCATTAATGAAGTAGAAGCATATGTCATTCCATGTCTATGGATAAATATTTGGGAGCCTTTATCTCTATGTTGGGGATGCCATAATTAAAGGAAGAAATAAACAATAAAAACTTGTGAGGGATGGGAAGACTTATATTGTGCATGTAGATAAAATAAAATAAAATATTCCATTGATAAGTACATACCATTTTTTTCTTTGAATGTGGAATTGTTTTGTTGGCATTATTTTGCTCGTTTAGGATTTTGTTTGGTTATTTTGTGAGAGTTTAGGGTTCATTGTAGGGTTTTTTAATTGTTTTTTAGCATAAAAAATGAATGAAAATAGAATGTGGGCACGAGAATTACTTGGTGGGGGAGAATAAAATCGTTGAGGATTCCTCTACACAGCAAAATTGCGTCCATGATTTTCCTTGGTCACGGTACCAAATAGAGATGAGTGGAACATTGAGAATGGGATCACGAGCCAATTTTTGGGGAATAAATCAACATTCACAAAACACACATGTGTTTTTGTTATACAAAATGTGCACGTGTTTTGGAGAATAAAAACACACATGTGTTTTCTTCTCCTATCCTGAGTGGCATTCCAGGTGGCTGCCTCGGGCCTGCCTTTCCTAGAGCTACGGTTAAACACACTAGGGACACTAAGGGGGGGGGTGAATTAGTGTCTTGCACTTTAATTTATTTTTCTATCATCCAAGAACATCATCAAACAGATTTATGAATTCATCAATATATATAAGCATTTATTAACCAATATGTGTAAGTGACCATTAATGAGAACACATCAACAAGGAGTATGTAGACACACACACACACACACACACACAGAAGCAATGGTTTCTCATTTAAAATCAAGTAAAGCACCATTGATTTTATTCCCACGAATAGTAGTACCCCACTGTTTATACTTCTTATCCCACAAGCAATGGTTTCTCACTGCAAGTTCTTCTTAGCCCACAAACAATGGTTTCCGACTACAAATTCTTATTATCCCACAATCAATGGTTTCCCACTACTTATTCTTCTTAGCCCACATGCAATGGTTTCCCACTGCTTATTCATCTAAGCCTGTGAACAATGCTTCCCACAATAAAATGTTTGCCTCACTATTTAACTTCTACCCACAAATATCTTATGCCTACTAGAGTTATGCTTTTAAGTCTTTAATTAATCTGAAAAATTAACTATACTATATGTAATCAAAACCTCAACAACAATGCCTCTAAGATCTGCAAACAATATTTTATTCTCTTCTTGATTTCCAAGTTCTAGACTAGATCAACAAGATTTTGATCTCACACCTCTATGTAGCTTTTCTCAGATCAATTCTTTCACCACATTCTCTTTATCTTCAATTCCCCGCACTTCTCTTGTTTTAATCTTTCACCTTCACATTTTTTCACACACTCCCATTCCACACAAATGAGATGCAACCTTTTCTTATTTATACATATCCATTTTTGTTATAATTTTACATTAGGGCCAACACCTTCACTTTTATAAATATAATTTTTCTTTTTATAAATTATCTTTTGTATAGATGACTGACATTTTAATAATAAATTTTCTTTTTACAAAATCCTTTTGTAGGGTTGTCACAATGGTTTTCTTCTTCAATAATTTTTAAGTTATTTCAATATTTCTTCGAGGTTCCACACTATTATAAGGTTTATTGTTTATGGATAATATCCAAATCTAATCATGACAATCAATCCTTATTCTTCTCTCATCACTTGGGGCTTTGACATCAATGACAACCACTGTCAATAATATCCCCCTTTGGCATTGATGTCAATACTTAGTAAAATAGGTTGACTCCCCCTAAAATTGAGTCAACCATTTTTTTATGATCATATTTGATTTGTTTTACTAGAATTATTCTCCCCCTTTGACATCAATGGCAAAGGTTATAACAACTCCCCCTGTCATCCATCTTCTCTTTTTCATTTTGCTGCAAACTATTCTCATGGCTTTTTTCTTCCTGATATTCTGATCCTTTTGTGCAAATATTAGATCTTTGTGAGCTAATTTTGTTGCTCTCCCTAGACTCATGCTTCTTCTGTTGCATCATTTTTTCTGCTTCCCCTAGGTTTTTGCTTACTCCTCCTGTCAAAATGTTTTCTTATATACTGAAAACATAAGAAAATTGAATGCAAATACCATAAGAAAACATAAGAAAATGTTTTCTTATATGAGCTAATTTGTTTTTGCTTACCCTAAACCCTAAACCCTAAATCCTTACCAAGTATACATAAGGATCTACTAACTCCCTGCTTAATTTCGTGTTGCGGCTATTATGGGTGAAGATGAAACATCTACAAGTTTCTCATGTTCCTCGTTTAACATCTCATTGTTTATGAGATTATGCATGGCAATGCCACTCTGAATAAGGGAGGAGAGATAAATCATATCATTTTTTTCATTGAAAAAACCATCCTTAACCTTCAAATTGAACAACATATTGAATACATCCTTCATACTTTCCCCACATTTAATCATAGTACGAAGGTCGATATCTTTCAAGTATACATTAAACTCTTTTAAAACATCTTCCCTACATTGTGTTGAATTTATGTACCATTATGTATTTCGTATCAAGAATTCCAATTCTTGGTTCCCCATCAAATTTCCATATTAGCATCAATTATGAAATCCTTTCCTTGTACTGTAGCATGGTAGAATATTCAAAATCCCTTGTGGTCCAACCTCCAAACTTCCTGATACCTCCACCACCCTATAAGCCCTAGTGTATCCCTCAAAAGATTCATTGCTTTTGGCCATGGAATGCATGCTTTCTGTACTTCTATTGAGCATTCCACACAACACCACAATACCATAAGAAAACATAAGAAAATGTTTTCTTATATGAGCTAATTTGTTTTTGCTTACCCTAAACCCTAAACCCTAAATCCTTACCAAGTATACATAAGGATCTACTAACTCCCTGCTTAATTTCGTGTTGCAGCTATTATGGGTGAAGATGAAACATCTACAAGTTTCTCATGTTCCTCGTTTAACATCTCATTGTTTATGAGATTATGCATGGCAATGCCACTCTGAATAAGGGAGGAGAGATAAATCATATCATTTTTTTCACTGCAAAAACCATCCTTAACCTTCAAATTGAACAACATATTGAATACATCCTTCATACTTTCCCCACATTTAATCATAGTACGAAGGTCGATATCTTTCAAGTATACATTAAACTCTTTTAAAACAACTTCCCTACATTGTGTTGAATTTATGTACCATTATGTATTTCGTATCAAGAATTCCAATTCTTGGTTCCCCATCAAATTTCCATATTAGCATCAATTATGAAATCCTTTCCTTGTACCGTAGCATGGTAGAATATTCAAAATCCCTTGTGGTCCAACCTCCAAACTTCCTGATACCTCCACCACCCTATAAGCCCTAGTGTATCCCTCAAAAGATTCATTGCTTTTGGCCATGGAATGCATGCTTTATGTACTTCTATTGAGCATTCCACACAACACCACAATCCTCCTCTAGACCCACAAACTATGCACACATGCCGAGGGTATTTGAACTCCCTTTTTCTAGACCGAGAATGACTTTGTAGGATTTTAACACAAACCAACTAAAATGCTAGATGAAGTTTAAGAATAGAGCATATGACTTCTTTGTCTGGTGACAATGTCAAACCCTGACAACACTCCATCCTTATATCATCGCAACATTACAGGGATAACCCAACATGGAGTTTTCATAACTTTCCACAAATCTATCAATTGGTTCAAATTATGTATAGTTCTTCTCTTACTTTATGAGTTTGGTATCAAGGGAAAGTCCCAAATGTTGAGGTAGCCAGTATAACACCTGGACACATGGTGGAATTATGCACCTACCATGAGTAATAGCTAAACTCAGTAACGTTCAACACCTGCCATATCCAACGGTCACCAATGGTCTTCTTGTGCAAAATCTGAACCGCCAATCTATGCAAATTCAATAATCAATGGCCACATAGTCATTTCATTAAGAAAGTTCTCCATTATTCAACTACTCATTCTCCTCCTTTCTTAATGATGTTCTTCTCTGCTCGCGTCTGTTGCATGCCAGGTCTACTTGGAATTTTTCTTTGGAGTCCAATCAATCCTACATAGTGAGGCACAATGGCATATGTTGATGGTTTGCAGGCATTGGTGGATTTATCGTCCATAATATCTTATGTTCCAGGGATGTCAGTTATCTGCTATGATATTTCTATCTTTTCGATGGAAAGAACATGGATGTCCCCTCTTTTTATGCACACCAAATTTCAACTGCCATGAACTCTCTTCCATATTCCATGTCCACACTCTCAACTACGACGCTTGAAATCATTGTTTTCCACCACTATTGTCATTCTCGTTACCATAGAAAGGTCATTCCTTTTAAAACTAAATCTTGAACGTAGGTTCAATACAATGGAATTGGACCTCTCTCTTAAGTACTTTGGTAGAAATTACCCCTTCTTCTCTTATCTAGATCCCTAGCAAATGGATTCTTCCAGCCTCTGTTATTCCCTGAATGCACTCGTTTTATTAAATTTTGTAATGGATCTATCTCAGTGTTCAATCCACTTCTCAATGGTTACCTTCTCTTCAACGTTCATTTCTTCACTATTCAATTGTCTCTGAATGATCAACGGTCAAATATTATGGTCCTTCCAACGGTTTTTTGTGCCTATGCGTTGATGCTCTCGATTGTAACGATTTGTTTTTTCTAGTGTTCTATCTAACGGCCCATTATTGCCATCGGTCTTGTAACTGTTGGCAACGTGTGGAATTTTTAAGTCTACCTGGACCTATTCCATTACAACGACTCTTTTTCTGCACATGGATTACTCTCTCCCAACACAGTGGGTGGGGAGAAGCTCAAAACAATTCAAATTTGACACATGCAAGTGCTTTAGTGAATATGTGTGTAAGTTGTTCCTGAATGGAACAATACTGGAGCTGGATGTAAACGTTTTGAACCTTCGACCTGTTGAGTTTGATAATGTGCATGGTAGACTTTATGGTATTTGCATTCAATTTCTGCCACACCAGGTATAGCATGATATTTGAGGAAGCCCCCCATGTGTCTACCTTTCATCCCCAAATAGCTATCGTGCAGTACCAACAAATTGTTCCACTGAAAAGTCAACAATGCAGTATCGGCTAATCGACCCACTTCTCCAATCGCTCTACTAGGTAGTATTCTCTTCATATGGTGAATACCACAATCTTGAATGACCACTATCGCTATTGTTCATGTATCTTTCATGTGTTTCATTTCATCAAGATGCCACAATTGAACCCTCGCCTGTTCTATTGGTTTCTCCATCATCGTGATAGGGATTTTAATTCATTGTAGACCCCATAGAAACCAAGTTGTTCTTTTATGCGGAGTTCTTTAAAACATGTATCCCATCCATCAAATCTATATATACCTTCTGGTCAAGCTTAAGACTAATGGATGAAGGTCTTCAGTGAGGTAGTAATACCGTAGATACCCCTCATTCGAATCTCAAGAGAGCATTGGCTACGACTCCTTAGAGGTGGAGATATAATCAAGGGTGTATTTCCTCCTAGTACTCATATGGAAAGCATAACAAGGCTTCATTATTCTTCAATCGGTGTGCTTAATCAACCATAATATAATTCCACTTGATCATTGAGAGAATAGACCTGTCTAACACAACTTCATGTGTTGCACAGGAGCTGAAATAAGTCTCTTCACATATTGTTATCACTAATTCTGAAATACCAAGGGAACTTTCTGGAATCTAACCATTTGGATTGCAAGCTTACTAGATTCCATTGGTGTTGTACCTACTTATGACATGCCAGCGTCACTTGAATCATCGATTTCAACTTTGAGTTCAGTGTCAGCAGATAGCTGATATATCTTGCTTTTACACAGTTTGCTCAGCAGGTGAACAGGCAGGGCCAGGACGCTTTGCTCTATATTGATTTGGAGCAAGAAGATGCCCTAATGGAGGAAGCCTAGAATATACACCAATTTGGATATCTATGTTGCTTTTTATGGTTCACACTTGTATTGTTCTTCTCAATCCATATGTAAGATAGTACACTTTTAGATTTCAACGGAGGTTAGTTTGTTTTAGTCAACTTAGAGACCTACCAAAATTTTATTGTATGAAGGCCCAACTCTTTGAAGCTGTTTTGAAATTTTGCATATTTAGGACAATATGTATCTTTCCTGGTTGTTTGGGTCTTCCACAACCTCCTTTTAATACAAATGATTCTTGTTTTATTTATATATATAAATGTACTATTTCATTCTTAAATTGCATTTTTGAATGTAGAAATGGATTCAACCCCCTAAAATACCCCTTAGTACACCTAGATTGTACAATCTCAATAACCTATATCTGCAATTCTAGTAATTCTTCAGAATTTTTAGTTGGATTTTAAATAAGAATGATTAAAAAAATATGACCAGAAAAATTCAAATCATAACATGTTTAGACTGTACAACATTTATGAACACCTTCAATGGTTTGGTTTGCTACTTCCTTTTGACTATGATTTATTTAAAAGCATTATGGTTTGTTTGAATTAGGTTATAATCTCTTTGCTATTGTTTTGTGTTTTCTATCTAGTAGCTTTTATGGTTTTTGCAAGTACATATCTAATAAAACAACATCAAATCCTTAGTTTGGCTCATTCATCTATTTACAAAAGAGTTTAATCACTTGTTAGGTACCATGTCCTGATTTGACTTCTAATCACCAAGTATTACTCAAATCAACGAGCCATCATTAAATAGCATGCTCTGTAGAGACTTTGATGATTTCATCTAGGTTTGGAATTTCAAATCTCTATCCCCCATCAAAATTGATAGTTATAACCAAATTCTTAAATGGTTTATAGTTTTGAAAACCATTTTATGATGAGTACACTAAATTTTTAGTTGTATTTGACAATTAAATTTCCTTGTGATAAACAATTTACATGTCAAATTACATCATTGATTTCGTCTACAAGAAACCCATTATAAACTTTAGTCTTGAAGCATTGAAGCATGTGATATATACCTTTTCCCTTCATCCTATAAAAATTCCATATTTGTATGGATTCTTATTTCCCATGATAGCTTATAAAACCCCAAAATAATTAAGTGTTCTCTATTAATTCTTTTGATTTTAACATGTTGCATGAAATGATTTCTCAACATCTTCCATTCCCTTAGTCATCTTAATGTAAGATTCATCAAAGTCATCACCATGGTTTCCAATGTTCACACTTATGAGAACCATTTCAATTGTGGTCTGCTAGCATAGGTATACTATTTTTGGGTCATCTCGAGCCTATTTGTGCTGATCGTTGCAACACCACATGTATCATCTCCCATAGTAGCTCCATACTACTGTAGCAGCAACTATATGAGTACAAGCATCAACGTCCATTCTACGATTGTGTAGGATAGCTTGTTGAACCAGGGAACCTCCTGTATCACACACCTGAAGTTGAAAATTTGAGCATCATTGCTCAAAAGGGAGGTGAAAACATGTGTATATTTGGACATCCTCCTCTTCCCATCTCTACTACAAACATCCACAACATTTTGACCCAAAAATATTCCACATCTTCCCCATTCTTGAACAACTCTTCCCTTTCTGTCATCTAAATGAAATTCACTATCTTATTGTTCATTTAATTAGGCATCATTTCCTGCTGCATCCACTGCACAAACAAATATTTCTTGTTTCTATCAACTTCACATGTTGAGGTCTTCTGCATAACCACATCTTCCTCACCATCCGCTTCATTACCTGCAAACATACCTTCACACAAAACATTATGGGAATGACACACTCCCATCTGCTCTTCCTTCGAAAGTGCCTTTGTTGTAGCACCCATGCTTTGTTCTTTCTTTTCCTTAACCAACTGCTGCATGTCTTCCTGGTGCTCTACTCCCTTCACATATGAAAAAATCATCACTTTTCCTTCCTTCTCCTCTTATGGAATTAAAGGGTTCAAATTGAATTTCTTCCCATCTTTCTAAAATTGATAGGTATTATTTCTCCCATCATGCATAAGCCTTCTATCAAAATGCCAAGGCCTTCCCAATAAAATGTGACATCCATCCATGTGCAGAACATCAAACAAAATATTATCACTATAGCTCCCAATATTAAAAGAAATCAAGCACTGCTCCCTTACAGTGACCCTTTTCCCATATTTTAACCATGACACCCTATACACCTCTGGATGAGGGGTACACATTAAATTTAGTTTGTTAACAACCTCCACAGACAGTAAATTTTTAGAACTACCACCATGAATAATCAAATTACAAGACTTTCCTTCAATATTGAATTTTGTTCTGAAGAGTGTCTTTCTTTGTTCCAGTTCCTTCTCAACCTCATTTTTAGACTGGAACAATATCTTCCTCATCATCAAATTTTCCCCTTGTTCTAACTGAAATTCAACCGTCTCATTTGTTGTTGCTTCTGGTTCAGTTTTAGCAAG
The DNA here is from genome assembly GCA_027924585.1 of Larix kaempferi. NCBI lineage: Eukaryota > Viridiplantae > Streptophyta > Pinopsida > Pinales > Pinaceae > Larix > Larix kaempferi. The sequence continues at coordinate 611,846 of BSBM01001128.1, forward strand.
ATGTGTTGTCCCTTCTTGTCATCTTCCATCCTTCACAAGTTCTGGACATTCCAATTCCCTATTACCTAGTGTCCCAGATCTGAAGCAAATGGTTTCAGATTTTCCTCCTCTATCTCTACCTCTTGTTGTTCGATCGCATCCTCTATCTGCATCAAGTCCTTTTCTAGTAGTCTCCTCCATTGCGCTGGAACTACTTTTACCTTCCTCAACTTGCTTTTCCTTTTGCTTCCCTCTACCATTTCTTGGGGTTCTCTTTGCATTTTGATGTTTCCTTAAAATTGTTTCCTCAATCCTCAAGGCTGATTCGAAAGCCTGTGGCATTGAATGAAATTCAAAACATTAAACTCATCATGTATAGCATAATTCAAACCATTCACATACCCGACAATAAATTCCAGACTCTCCTTATTCTGTCTAGACCTTATAAAAAGTTTGTAAAACTCCTTTGTGTGCTCCTTTACTGACATTTTGATCTACTTCAAATTCTACAACCTCCTCAACAAATTCAAAGCATAATCCACAAGAAAAAGTTGCATTTCATTTCTATTACCATCCTATCCCAAGTCTTAATTTTCTCTCCACCACCACTTTCTCTATTTAGCTATAACTTATCCCACCATAAAGAAGCATGACTTCTCAATTATGTACTAGCAAACCTAGCTCTTCGAGGATCTCTAATCTATTCAAACTCAAAGAAATTTTACATTTCCCCTATCCAATCTACTAATTTTTCAGGATTTAAACTACCGGAACAAACAGGAGTATCTAGTTTAGGTTTATCTCCAACACTGCTAATAGCTTTGCGCATTCTTTCTTCCATTGGCATTTTTTCTTCCCATTCTTCTATGATGGTCTCTAATTATTCTTCATCGTTGCTATCATCTCTTATCACTTGTGTAATACATCTTCTGTGGGTTGCCTCAATGGCATCTAGTCTAGCCATCATGGTCCTCATAATTGTTGTAAGATCATTCACATCTTCAACATTTTCTTACCTTCTACCATGACCTATTCCTCTATGGTCCATCACTATTACTCTTCTATGTGATCTCTTCTGATGAGCTCCCCACTTCACCAACATTCACAAATATGCCAATAGGCTACCGATCCCTCTAATCCTCCACATGTAGGCTCAAATTGCTCTTATACCACTTGATGCATCCAGTGTCTGCAATTCAGAATGCATAGCAGAAAACCAACCATAGAGAGAATAATAGATGCCAACAAGTAGATAACCACAATTGCCTTACACATTCATTGCTTATCCTGTGAGTGAAGGCGTCGATTCTTATCCCGATTTGTGATTCGTGAGTGAAGAGTGAAGTGTGGAGGCCATTGTCGTTCCGTGAGTCGTAGAGCTAAGAGGGTCAAGGTTGTTGTTGTTGGAGGCTATCATCATTCTATGGTGGGAAAACAAATTTGATTAAAATAAACGATTTTAATCATGAATTCAATTTTTTTTGGGTCACAAATTTCAAGGCGGATTAAATCGCCAAAAATTCATGTCTATGTTTTTAGAAACAACAAAAATTCATTTAGGTTCACTTTTTCGCCTTTCGGCAACCTACAGGTAAGCCATAGTCTCCACCTCAACGCTAGAGAGGCACCTATTCTCATTGCTCATCACTCATCCTGCGAGTGAAGCCGTCTATTCTCATCTCGATTTGTGATCCCTGAGTGAAGACCGAAGTGTGTAGGTCGTCATCGCTCTGAGTCATAGAATTGAGAGGGACGAGGTTGTTGTTGGAAGTCGTCATCATTTTGTGAGTTGTAGAGTTGAGAGAGTCGAGGTGGTTGTTGTTGAAACTTGAGGAAAGCATTTACAATAAACAAAATCTCTACCAGTCTCCTGAGGGTCGAGTCCCAGTTTCAGGGTTCTGCTGTAGTAGCTCCTGCAACATTACTAGTGAACACCAAAATTAATGAAGATATGCCATTAATCTTGAATCGAATTATGCCATCCCTTTTCCATGGCATGTTACATACGTCACCTTAATTTCAAGTATTTATATAGAAGTAGCTAAAAACAATAAAAATAATTAAAACTTATGTTATCAATTACATTCAAGTACTTAACGTCACCTTAATTTCAAATATTTATATAGAGGTAACTAAAAACGATAAAATTTCCACTATCTAGGTGTTTTCCTGTCCAATTTTGGTGCTTCAATTTATAGCAAGATGAAGGAAGTTCCTTGGGAAAATTCCACTTCAAAGGTGTGGAAATCATAAGTAGTCATATTACCATCTAATTAAATATATGCATGGACATGGAATTCAACAAATTTTATCCATTAGATATCAAGTTGGTTTCAAAAGTCTATGAACTAAAAGGGATCCGCATAAGACAATTGGATTTGACGCAGGTTGCAAAAGTCTATGATCTAAAATGGATCCGCATAAGACAATTGGATTTGACGCAGGATCAATGAGGACCAACATCAGACATCACGAAATAATAATATTCTGGAGACTACATGTTGATGTGAAGGGCCCCATTCAAACATGAAGGGGTTTCCACCATTCATCTAAGTTAAAAATAAAGAGGCAAACACAAGAAAAGTCATCCAGGCATGAATAGTATTAAAAATAAATAATAAAGTTTGTATGAAAAGAAAATAAGATAAAATATGAGACAATGACCTCATTTCTCAAATTTACAATAAATACAAATAATCTCAACAATCTTGGGAGAAGTTGAGGGGTTGAGGATGCTTGGAAGTTCCAACTATCTCAAGCTCATGCATTTCTATAAAATGATTCCCCATAATGGGAGAGGGGTTCTTTGGATGAGAATGAAAGAAATGTTGAACAACTGATGATGAGAATCTCTGTAGAAGCACGAGGGAGGCTGTAACGTGTGCATTGCCAAAATAAAAGATCCTAGATGAAGCAAATTGAATGTTGGATTTCCCATTCCGGTTTCTAAGGTAAATAATGTCTTCCTATGAATGATTGGCTTATTTTCTTTTTGTCGATTTGTGATTTTGGTTTTTGAATGCCTACAAATGATGAGTTTGAGTTTCAATACCTACCATCAATGATTAAATAGCCTTGGTAAAAGGAAATGCTACCCATTAGAAATAATGACAATAGAAATGATTATCTTTCTCTCATTATGAATTTTCTCATTCCCAAAATCCTCCAACAATTTTGTAAATATCACCATTGATATCTTGGGGTGAATTACAGATCAACAGCTCTCCTAAACTAGTCATTGCTATCGTGCAGGAGTGGCCAACTTCATTTTGGACTGATTTTTATCATTGTGGAGAGAGAGAAACGATGTCTAGCTGTTAGAAAACTTCATTATGTTTTTACAGAGTTGGGAATAGGATAGATTGGCATCCTCGAACCCTCTTGACTAGAATGTGGGGTGAATTGGCTATTGGTTAGGAAAATTGGGGTTCGTAGTGTCTAATTATAGACTTAATGGAGGCCATATGACCATCCCTCCTTCCTTCTACTTCATGTTAGGAGTTTAAACAATGTTTTAAAGTTACGAACAAGTTTAGACGTGGCTCAAACTTTGAAGGATTTTGTCATGTTATGCATGGTTTTTTTAGTTGCTATCCCGTGGAGAATTTTAACTCATTTTTAAATGATACTATGGAATTAATTAACCATTGAGTTTCCATGAGAGAGATAAATAACTCTTGGGTGGCTAGAAAATAAAGACAGAGTTTGGTAAATTATACAGATCATAAATGGAGGCCAAAGTAGCATCTATTATTTAGTTTGAAAGGTTTCTGTGTTGGCGAGTTTAGTTAGATATGAGCCCCTAAATTATGGATCATATGGTATAAGATATTGTGTTCGAATAGAACTCTTGAGACATGTATAGTAAATACCCGGAGGGATTATAAGAGAAGTGGAGAATAACTATTTCCAGGATTCCAAAGAAGTAGAGCACCAATAATGGCAGGATATCCTCATGAAGAAGATCAAGAAGAAGAACCAAGGGCTAGGTTGCAATGACTGGAAGAAGGTTTGGACACTCACACAATCATGATGGAATGATTGCTAGAAATCATAATGCTAGAGTCAACCTAAAAACACAATCTGGATACAAAGGAACCAAAGAAGGAAGAAAGAGATTATGAGTCTGAACAAAAGATAGAGGTAGAGACGAGAGAATGTAGCTATAGTATAATGTAGGTACCTTTATGTGTGGAGGCCAAAGTGGAAATCAAACCTTATGCAGGTGAGGTAGATGCCATCAAGCTAAACTAATGGTTGTAGCAAAAGGAATTGTACTTCATTGTACACGAAGTCACTGGGAAACATAGGATTGTATTTGCTTGGTTGAAACTAGAAGGCCATGCTTTGGAATGGTGGAATGGCATGGTGGAAGAGCGATACGAGAGACATGGCACTAGAGAATGATCCACTAGTGACCAATTGAGAAGTGTTCAAATACATCATTAAGGCACAAATATACCCAATTGGATATGAGGAGAGGTAGTGTTAATTTTTCGATAATTTCATTCCATTATCATAAGGATCTCTAAGAGAATAACATGTACATCATATCTCCACAGCATATCAATCATAGACACAAAAGAAATCACACAAGAGACACAGAGTTTCACCGGGGAAAACCAAGAACGTGAAAAATCCCGTAACTTCCTCAGAGATAAGATAAGACACAAACCAATATCACAATGATCAAACCCAATAAGATGTCTCTATCAGATGCTCCTCCTCCTCCACAAGTATGCCACTTTCTATCTTAGCTATGCGAGCTTGAGAAGTGAGTGAATGAGATAAATGAGAGACACAACCTCTCTATTTATACACTGACTTGACCTGCCAATAATCAACTGGGGACGACTTGCTAATCAATCCTAATAACCCAACCACATGTGCTAACCAGGGCCGACCCCACACTGGTGGTCTAATAACCCATCAATACAAATGACAACACTTGTCGATGCATATGATGACACTTACAAATACAAATGACGACACTTCCAAATAGAGGAATGTAACATCTCTAATGGATATACAATAAACTACAAATTTAATACATAGAATAATATATTCCGAATTTACAAATACATCAACACTCTCTCTTAACTAGGAAGGTATTCTGGACATAGGTCATCAATACATATTGGCGCAAGTCTTTCAATTCTGGAGCTGGATCATCATTGCTGGATCACAAAGCACAATCATCATCACTGCTGCTGTACTTGAAATCTCGATCTATGGGCTATCTCTGAATTCTGCTCGTCATAGGAATTTCTACAGAGCCAACCCTTTTTCATGCTGGATGTAGGCCCACCACCTGTAGGTCTTCATCATCACTAGCCATACTGTGGAATCCTCGGGACTTATTACGTGCATCACAAAACCTTGAAAGAGTATCCCAAGATCCTTTATGTGCCTAAGCACGACCAACAAGATCTCCCAGGGCAATATTACATGTGACCCCACCACAAAACCTCGAAAGAGCATCCCAGGACTTATTACGAGCATACTGCTCAACCTATCGGATCTCCCAGGGCAATATTACATGTGGTCACAACTAAACCTTGAAACAGCATCCCAGGACTGATTACGAGCATACTACTCAACCTATCGGATCTCCTAGGGAAAGATTACAAGTGGTCATGGAAAAACCTCGAAAGAGCATCCCAGGACTGATTACAAGCGTACTACTCAACCTATCGGATATCCTAGGGAAACATTATATGCCATAGGAAAAAACCTTGAAAGAGCATCGCAGTACTGATTACGAGCGTACTGCTCAACCTATCTGATCTCCCAGGGCAATATTATATGTCCTCCCAGAGCAAAACCTCGAAAGAGAATTTTCCAGATCTCCCAAGGAACTATTACATGCCATAGGAAAAACCTCGCAAGAGAATTTGCAAATCTCCCAGGGCAATATTATATGCTCATCTGCACAACCTATCCACGGCCATAGAGTATCAACCTGATACTCACCATACATCATCCTGATGTACATGATCATCCTGATCATCATCATAGCATCGTCCTGATGCATATCATCTGGAGTATCATCCTGATACACATGATCATCCTGATCATCATCATAGCATCGTCCTGATGCATGTCATCCAGAGCATCGTCCTGATACTCATCACATATGATCATCCTGATCATCGTCACTGCATCGTCCTGATGCATGTTATCTGGAGCAACATCCTGAAGCTCGTCATCCATGATCATCCTGATCATACAATGCATCCACCTGATGCATACCAAGTATCTATCTGATACATATCATCATACATGATCCACCTGATCATATAATGTATCCACCTGATACATACACAAACACATGATCCACCTGATCATACAAAGCATCCAAATGATGCATATACATATACATGATCCAACTGATCATACAGAGCAGTAACTGGAGCATCGTCCTGATGCTCATCACACATCGCTTACATCCACAGCCATGGAAAGGATCCTCCTCTCACCATGCTTGGAATGGCTCCTGCAAATGTGTCTCATCACTTCTTCCTCGAAGTGTCTTCAATCTGAAGGACACCAAGCCTCTCTTTGAAGTACTCAAACTTCACTCTGGCTAGTGGTTTCGTTAACACATCTACAACCTGCTCATCCGTAGCAACATACAAGAGCTTTACTGCTCCTCTCTGCACCATATCCCTGATATAGTGATATTTTATCTCAATGTGTTTCGACCTATCATGGAACACCGGGTTCTCAGCTAGCTTCACACAACTCTGGTTGTCACAAAAGATACCAATAGCTTCCAATGTGATATCAAATAACTCAGACAATAGCTTCCTAATCCATATTGCCTCACAACTATCCGAACAAGCTGTGACATACTCTGCTTCGGTTGTACTCAGTGCTACGAAGGATTGCTTCCTACTAAACTAAGAGATCACACCTGATCCCATACTGAAGCAGCACCCAGAAGTGCTCTTCCTATCTGCAGCACTTCCTGCCCAATCTGAATCAACATAACCCTTCAGGTTAAACTTTTGATTCGCATCATACTTGAGCCCATAATCCACTGTACCCTTCAGGTACCTCATAATATGATTTACAGCAACCAGGTGAACACCTCTCAGATCCGTCAGGAACTGGCTCAATGTGTTCACCGCAAAGAAAATATCTGGTCTTGTATTTGTTAGGTACATCAAGGACCCAATCATCTGACGATACATCATGAAATCAACCAGCTCAGATGAAGCATCACACATAAGCTTAAGGTTCAATGCCATAGGTGTGGTAATGGCCTTGCATTCCATCATCCTGAACCTCTTCAGGATCTCTACTGCATACTTCCCTTTTCCAAGGAATATCCCATCTGCACTCTGCCACACCTCCATGCCTAGAAAATAATGCATCATCCCCAATTCTTTCATCTCGAACTCGGCAGCAAGCTTCCTCTTGGTATCAACAATCAATCTATCCTCACCTGTAACAAACAGGTCATCCACACACAACAGTAGTATCACTGGATTGCCTTCCTCAACCTTGTAATAAAGGTTGGAATCTGCTTACTCTTGGTAAAGCCCAAAGGTCTCTTCATAGTCTATTCCCTCTTTCTGAGAGAAGTCACGAGCCACAAACCTTGCCTTGTATTTCTCTATGCTACCATCTGCAGCATGCTTGATCTTATAGATCCACTTGGAAGTCACATCAGACTTCCCTTCTGGTCTTGGGACCCCATCCCAAACATCATTCTTCATGATCGATTGGTATTCCTCGACCATGGCATCCTTCCATTCTTTCTTTTCTACTGCCTCTTCATAACTGGAAGGTTCTTTGTTCATAATGTCACAGAGCAAGGCAACATAGCTAGTGTGTAACCTTGTCCTCTTCCTTTCTCTGTGTTCCTCTTCTGAATACCATATCTTTCTGCATCTTGAATGAGCTCTCTAGCCCATGCAGGTTTCCTCTTGTGAGATTTCTTCTCACGGGGTGGATCTATAGGTTGTTGTGGTTCTTCAACTTCACGAGTTGCTTCATTCATAGTGGTATCTTGAAATCTAGTTTCCTTTGGTTCTTCATGATCTTCAACGGGTGTCTTCCTAGATTTGATGTAGGCTTAGTTCTCATCGAATGTTACATCCCTGCTGACATCAATCATCTTAAACCTTGGAAAGTATATTATGTAGGCTTTTGAGCTTTGATTATACCCTACAAAGATGCTGCTTCCATGATAGTTCTATTCTTCCTTTCTGTAACTCCATTTTGTTGTGGATTATAAGGAGCAGTCAACTCCCTCTTAATCCCTGAATCACTGCATAACTTCTTGAAATCACCTGAAGTGAATTCTATGCCATTGTTGGATCTGAATGTCTTGATCTTCTTGTCAGTTTCATTTTCCATCAAGGCTTTGAATTCCTTGAACTTATCAAACACTTCGTCTTTGTTCTTCAACAAGTAAACCCAAGTCTTCCTAGAGAAATCATCAATGAAAGAAACATAGTATACATATGCACTCAGAGAACTGGATGACATAGGTCTGCATACATCAGAGTGGATAATCTCCAAAATTCCTTTTGCTTTACTTTCACTACTTGGAAATGCTTTCTTTGTGTTCTTTCCTTTTGCACATCCTTTGCAAACACCTTCATGCTTTGTCTTGATTTCAGGAAGACCCTCTACAGCTTTACTTGCAATTGGTAGTGATCTATAGTGCACATGAGCAAGCCTTTTATGACAAAGTTCAGTTGGCTCCATGGATTCATGTACCATGGCATGTTCAGGTTGTCCCTTCAATTTATACAATCCTCCCTATTGCTTTCCAATCACTAGTGCATCATCTATGGTCTTACCCTTTGGACACATGAGTACTTGGCCATCCAAAAATGCAACTCTCATTCCCTTTGCATCCAAGGATGATATGGAGAGAAGATTCTTCTTAAGTCCAGGTACATATAAAACATCTTGCATTTTTATAGACTTCCCAGAGTCTAGTTTGTAGGAAGCTTCACCACTTCCTTTTATGGGATAGTGATAGTCATCCCCAAGTTTCACCTTGTGAGGTGACTCATGTTCAGATAAGTCCATGAATGACTCTTTAGATCCAGTCATGTGTTTAGAATCCCCACTATCAATAAGCCAATCATTACATCCATGAGAGATAGTACTTGTGAGAGCAGAGATTAGAACATATTCATCTTCACTTGATGAGTCATCACTTTCTTCTCTAGCCTTGTTCTTGGGAGGTTCATCATCCTTAGCAGCATGAGCATGATATCTCCTCTTGTTGTTCTTCCTCTTCTTGTTGAAGTTATTGTTGTTGTTCCTCCTTTTGTTCTTGGGACAATCTGAAGCAAAGTGTCCCTTCTCATTACAAGTAAAGCACCTCAAGTCTTTCCTATCTCTTTGATGGTGGTGAGGAGCTCTCTTGTGATAAGATTGCTTTCTTTTGGACTTACCTTTCTTGGTGTGTGTTGTGAGGGTTTGGTCTTCATTTCCCATCTTTTCTTCTCGGGCCACAAGCCTAGCCTCTTCTTGTGAACACTCCTCCCATATTCTATTGAAGGAGACCAATTTTATTCTTGCACAGACTCCTTGGATGAAGGAGTCCCATGACCTAGGTAGGCCATTCAATGTGGTCATTACAATTTCACCATTCTCCACCACCTCATCCACAGCTTCAAGTTGTTCCTTGATTTGAGATACCTTGGAAAAGTAGGATTGAATGGTCTCTCCATTCTGAAGCTTTACCCCTTTCAATTGGTTCCGTAGAGTCATCTTTCGATTTATGTTCTTTCCTTCAAACAACTTGGTCAAGGAGTCAAACATCTCCATAGGTGTCTTTAGGGAAGACACATGGGGTATGAGATGGTCCTTTATAGAATCAACAATGATTCTCTTAGCCTTGACCAGGTTCTTCTTGTGTAAGGTCTTAGCCTCTTCTTCTTCTGGAACTGGAACATCTTCCTTTATGTAGTTGTCCAACTCATTCTCTTCTAGGATTAACCCAATCCTATACTTCCATGCTCGGAAGTTATCAACCCCTTCAAGCTTATCCTCAAGCTTGGTGTGGTGAGACATCTTAAAGAGTACTTCAAATGGAAATAGAAAAAGATTTAGGTCTTACCACTTGATTTGCTGAAAACTGGATCTGGAGCTCAATTAGGGATTGTCAGAGAAACTCTAAAAATTCAAAATGTGAATTCCAAAATTCTGAAAGGATATAAAGATGCGCCTTGATGAGCTTATCATCGTGGTATACTTAGAAATTGAAAAATGCAAAGTTTTACCCTTCAGAAATGCTTTTCAATCATCTCGATTCACTAGGGAGGACCTTGAATTAGGGTTTGAGTTTCCTGGAGCTTAACCCAACCAAAAAGTTCGATCCAAAGATCTAAACTTCGATTTTTCCAAGGAGCTTCCAGCTATGTCTTCAGATTTAAAAAATTCCTATTTTTGTGGAAACCCTAATTTTTAGGGCCAAAACTGAAAAAGCTCATAATTGAATTCTGTCTCGACAGAAAGATGCGCCCTTCCAAGGAGAGTCAATCTAGCCTTCTACCTTTGATGAACTGTGGAGAGAAACCCAAATATTAAGAAGCCCTAGCTTCCGCAGCTCCACAGTTCCTTCTTCTTAGGTAAGCTCTGATACCATGTTAATTTTTTGATAATTTCATTCCATTATCATAAGGATATCTAAGAGAATAACATGTACAACATATCTCCACAACATTTTAATCATAGACACAAAGGAAATCACAAAAGAGACACATAGTTTCACTAGGGAAAGCCAAGAAGGTGAAAAACCCCGCAACTTCCTCAGAGATAAGATAAGCCACAAACCAAGATCACAATTATCAAACCCAATAATATGTCTCTAGCAGATGCTCCTCCTCCTCCACAAGTGCGCCACTTTCTCTCTTAGATATGCGAGCTTGAGGAGTGAATGAGATAAATGAGAGACACAACCTCTCTCTTTATACACTTCCTTGACCTTCCAATAATCCACTGGGGCCGACTTGCTAATCAATCCTAATAACCCAACCACATGTGCTAACTAGGGCTGACCCCACACTAGTGGTCTAATAACCCATCAATACAAATGACGACACTTGTTGATGCACATGATGACACTTACAAATACAAATGACGACATTTCCAAATAGAGGAATGTAACATCTCTAATGGATATACAATAAAGTACAAATGTAATACATAGAAAATATCTTCCGAAGTTACAAATACATCAACAGGTAGAAGATTGGATGTCATTACTTCAAACCGAGGAAAGGACAATCAATGCAAGAGTTTACTATAGAGTACAAGAAGCAAGCCATACAACTTGGAGTTTCCCTCAAGAATCTAGACATGCTTGTCAAGTACTTGCGAACCTTGTTACAACACATTTGACATTAGTTAATGTTGTTCAATCCTAAGACTATTGATGAGGAAAGTGTCTGAGCGAAATATCTTGAAGGAGACAAGTACATGCATCATCCTAGTGGAGACAAGAAATCAGACCCAAATGAGCCAAAGAATGGGAAGGATAAGAAGAAGCCTAATGGAAAGAAAATTGTGGTACTCACTCAAGAAGAAACACCTTCTAGTACGCATTGTAAAGGATGTGATAAAAATGGTCACACTAAGGAGGACTCTTGGAAATTACACCCAAAAAAACGTCACAAGTATTTCCGAGGCAAGAAAAAGAAAAAGGAATTGATTGCACCAGATGCTAAAGAGAGGGTGGACAACACCTTGGACCTGGAGGAGAATTTTAGTTACACTACACTTCATAAGGAAGCATCGTTAGTGGGTTTCAGACACAAACAAGAGAAGGAGATGAGCTCAATTGTTTTGCATTATGATTCACATGAAATATAATAAGATAAATTTCCTTTTTGACCCCAGATCACAATCCAATCTGATTTCTTCCCAGCTCGTTAAGAAGCTTGGCCTAGAGACCAAAGACCACCCATAACCATACCCCTTGGTATTGGGAAGGAAAGGCATGGAGTTAAGAGTGACTAAAGCAATGTAAGATTAAGTTTTCCGTCAACAAGAACATTGTGGATGAGGTAGTAGCGGACGTGGTTCCCTTAGATGCGTTTGGAGTCATTTTGGGAAGTCCATACTTCTATGTGATAGATGATATCTTCAAGAGGATAGGAAACCATTGCAATCTTGTTGAATATGGGAAATAATATTCCATCAACTCACACAAGAACCAAGAAAAACTTTCTCTAATTAGTTCTCATCAAGCCAAGAGAATCATTGGTAGTTCAAATAAATTTGTCTTTCTATTCTTACAAGAAGGTAAGTAGAAAGGAGAAGAAAGTGAGTCGGGGATGATGAAATCCTTGCAAGGATGTAGTGGAAAACAACATCAACATATACAACAACTAATTGAATCCTACAAGGAATAATTTTGAGAACCTCAAGGGCTACCACCCAAGTGTGAGGTCAAGCATGAGATTTAGTTGTTGTCAAAATCCGCATTGCCAAACATTGGACTATATAGGCCGTCCAACATTGAAGAAAACGAGGTGAAGAAGCAATTGCACCAGTTATTGGAGAAAGGGTTCATCCCTCCTACTACATCACCATGTGGCTCACTTAACATCATGGTGCCAAATAAGCAGGAGAGACAGAGAATGTGTATTGACTACCGTGCTCTAAACAAAATCACCATCAAGAACATGTATCCTTTGCCAAGGGCTGATCACCTATTTGACCAATTGTAGTAGGCCAAGTTCTTCACCAAGTTGGACCTCAAGTTAGGCTACCATCAAGTACATATTAAATTAGACGATGTGTAGAAGACAATGTTCAATACCAGGAAAGGATTGTACGAATGGTTGTGATGCCTTTTTGTTTGTGTAATGCCCCTGCAACTTTTATGAGATTGATGAATGATGTGCTACACTTGTTCATTGATTTATTTATAATAGTATATTTAGATGACATACTAGTATTCAACAAAACTATGCAAGAGCACCTCTCCCATGTGATGCACATATTGGAGACCTTAAGGAGGAACCAATTGATTGTAAATTTTAAAAAAAGTGAGTTTGGAAAGGAGTCCTTGATTTATCTTGGACACAAGATCAATGGAGGAGAGCTGAGGGTATATCTAGATAATATTGCAACAATAAATCAGTGGCGCCTACTAGTTTGACATAGGTGAGAAGTTTCATGGGAGTAGCATAGTACTTGAGGAGATTCATCACCAATTTCTCAATGGTTGTAGCACCTTTGCATGCCATGACTACCAAAGGGAAAAATTTCCAATGAGGCCTGCCACAATAGAGAGAATTTGAATACTTGAAGAGAAGTATTAGCAATTCTCCATTTTTAGCTATGGACAACTTGTAGAAGCCATTTGAATTAGAAACATATGCTAGTGGATATACATTGGGATCGGTGTTGTTGCAATGAGGAAGGCCAGTTTGATACCATTCTGAGTTGTTCCATGAGAAGCACTTGATTACCCCACATATGATAAGGATCTATTTTCTATTGTTCAAGTAGTAAAGAAATGGAAGCATTATCTTCTTGGGAAAGAGACAATTGCCCATGCTGATCATCAATCGCTATAATACCTACAAATACAAAGAAAGATGCAACAAGTGAGGCATTATAAGTGGTTAGTATTTTTGCAACACTTCAACCTACTAGTCAAATATAAGAAGGGATTTGTAAACAAGATAGAAGACATGCTTTCTAGACCACCACTAAAGAAGGTTGTAACAGTAAGTATACTAATGATGTTGGTAGTACGGCTGCCATAACACCAAAACCCGCAGGTGATTGGTAAACTCACCACCGCTAGATTTAAAGGATCCATGAGAGGCGATTAGTCCCTTGTCACGATACACTGGGGAGCACTGACTACTTGTAATTTTGTGCAACAATATCCCCCTCAGCGCATGTTGAGTGTGTATCGAACTCGTGACCTCTAGCTCTGATACCAATTGTTGGTAGTACGACTGTCATTACACCAAAACCCGTAGGTGATTGGTAAACTCACCATCGCCAGATTTCAAGGATCCACGAGAGGCGATTAGTCCCCTGTCATGATACACCGGGGAGCGCTGACTACTTGCAATTTTGTGCAACAAATTAACCTTGAGCCCTTTACCCATGACCTTCTAGGAGAGGACTATGAGGCATATGCATATTTCAGAGGTGTGTATAAGTAGTTGATGGAGAGGATAACCACTTCAATGGAAGGGAATTAATACCATGTCAAGGATGGGATTCAATAAAAATTGGACAAGTTGTGCATACCACGGCATAAAAGGAGTTAGTTTTTGAGGGAATCTCACACCTCCAGGGTTGCTGGACATTTTGGAGTGACAAAGATAGTGGAAAATATATAGAGGTATGTGTACTAGATAAATATACAAGTACATGTGGTGAATTTTGTAAGATTTTATGTTTTATGCAGCACTAGTAAGCCAATCAATAGAAATCTTGGGCTTTACATGCCACTACTAGTACCAAGTAGACCATGGGAGAGCATCTCCATGGACTTCGTGGGAGGTTTTCCTATATCTCGTAGAGGCCATGACTACTTGTTTGTTGTGGTAGACCACTTAAGTAATATGCGTGTGCTTAGCCCATGTAAGAAGGCCAAATATGGATGGGAGGTAGCTGAGTTATTATTTATCCATGTGTGTGTACACTTTGGATTTCCCAGCTCAATCATATCAGATCAAGATAGCAGGTTTTTGGGGATGTTTTGGACATCACTTTTGAAGAGAATGAATACCAAGATGAGGTATTTCATTGCTTTCTATCCTCATACTGATGATTAGATAGATCTTTTCAACCGAACATTGGTACAATTACCGAGAAGGTAAAATAGCAAGCATCCAAAGGCATGGGACAAGCAACTTGTCTACATCCAAAATTCCTACAATAGAGCACTTCACTCATCAACCCATATATCTCCTTTTGAGACTTGTTTTGGTTACTTACCTCCTTCACCATTAGACAATCCATGTGGACAATAGAAGGATGAGGAAAATATTCAAGGGGATGACAAGAAAGCAAGCACATTTGTGGATAAGATCAGGTAGATACATCTAAAGGTACAGGAGTATCTTGAGAAGAGCCAACAATAGTACAAGGATAGGCACAACAAACACAGAGAAGATCACAAGTTTTTTATTCCAGAGACAATGTATGGTTATACCTCTGCAAGGAGAGACTTCAAGGAGTGGAAAAGAAACTCAATCCCCTTAAATACAGACCATTTGACATCATTGAACATGTAAACGAGAATGCATTCAAATTTAGGATTCATCTATATATGCGGATGAGTTCTGTGGTGAATGTAGAATATTTGAATTTGTTTGAGCCCTTCATGCTGGATGGAGAAGATGGGGAACAAGTGCTTCCCGCTATTGAAGATTTTGCACCACACACACTTGAAGAATTAGAAGATGAAATTGTTTTGCAATGAAAATAACGTGTGACATGAAGTGGATAGCAAGATATATGGTAGATTGGTCTCAAAGGAAAAACTACAAGGAAGCCAAAGTGGTACAAGAGGAACCAGATTGCAAGCAAGTTTCCTCACCTATCCTTGGAATATTTTGGGGACCAAAATCCTCCCAATGGAGAGGTGTGATCCTAAATTGATCCACACAAGACAATTGGCTTCGACACAAGCTCAATGAGGATCGACATCAGGCATAAGGTAATGATAGGATTTTGGAGACTACATGTTGATGTGAAGGGCCCCATCCCAACATGAAGGGGTTTCCAACCATATATCTAAGTTAAAAATAAAGATGCAAAACATAATAAAAGCCAATAGGGCATGAATTGTATTAAAAATAAATAAATAAGATAAAACATGAGACCATGATCTCATTTAGCAAGACAAGTAAGGTGAACAAGATTGGGAGAAGTTGAGGGGTTGAGGATGGTTGGATTTCCAACTATGTCAAGCTCAACCATTTTTATAAAATGATTCCCCACAATGAGAGAGGATTTATTTGTCTAAGAATGAAAGAAATGCTACCCAAATGTCGATGATAAGCTTTATAAAAGCACCAAAGAGTGTGTAACCTGTGCATTACCAAAACAAAAGAGCATGGTTGAAGGAAATTGAATGTCAGTTTTCCCATTTGGGTTTTCAGGGTAAATAATGTTTTCTTGTGAATTATTGGCTCAATTTATTTACGTTATTTTGTTATTTTTTGCAAATGATTAGTTTGAGTTTCAATGGCTTCCATCCAGGATTAAATAGCCCTGGTAAAAGGAAATGCTTCCCATGAGAAATACTGACTGTAGAAATGGTTTTATTTCTCTCGTTATGAATTTTCTCATTCACAAAACCATCCAATAGCTCTGTAAATCTCATCATTGATAGCCTGGGGAGAATTAGAGATCAATGGCTCTCCTACACTAGTTGTTTCCATCTTGAGTTTGGGACTATTTTTTCTCACTGTGGAGAGAGAAAAAAAAAATTTGTTGTTAGAAAACTTCATTACGTTTTTACTGAGCTGGGGATAGGATGGATTGGAATCCCCAAACCATATTGACTAGAGTATGAGGTGAATTGGAAATTGGTTGGGTGAATTGAGGGGCCATAGTGTCCACTTCTAGATTTAAGGGAGGTCGTATGGTTGTCCCTCCTTCCTCGTCCTTCACGTTAAGAGTTTAAACAATGTTTTTAATTTACCACCAAGTTTAGAGGTGGATCAAACTTAAAAGGATTTTCTTATGTTATGCATGGTTGTTTTAGTTACTATCCTCTGGATAATTTTAACTCATTTAGTGAGACTATGGAATTAATTAACCATTGAGTTTCTATGAGAGAGAAAAATAACTCTTGGGTAAACGGATAACAAATAAATCCATATTTTGGCAAAGTATACAACTCGTAAATAGAGAAAGGATGAATCACGAGGTAGCATCCATTATTTAGTTTAAAAGGTTTCTATGCTGGTGAGTTTAGTGGGCTATGAGCTCATGAATTATGGCTCAATCTACAACTATACTTAGCTAGTTGATTATAAGCATATATCCTTCTTGTCTAGATCTCGCTATGAAGTGTCCATATATCAACTCATAATGTAAAGACTAAAAAAGAGGGCCAATTTAAGAGACCTTCAAATAGTACCACTTAGTGGGAAGGGCCAATGGAGTAACATTATGTTTTCGACAATTATCCATCAATAATATTCACCTATATTGATAACCTATGAGTTAGAAATGAAGATCCAATTTTTACTAGAGTCCTTGATTATCCCTTAAGAAACTTTACCATATCTACCTGAGAAACATAGAAAGTTGGAAAGATCCAATATGAGAAGCTCCCATAGGAAGATCTACCAATTGCAAGGAGGTTGATTAGAAAACATGTATGTCAACACAAACAAGGAACTATCCTCAAACCCTTTCCTTGTCAATCAATCGCACATAATTATCTCTCTATAATGATTCTAAACTAAAACATAAATGGTTCATTGATATGTGGGAAGAATGAAATGAGTCCCTTGACTACAATTCACCACCACCCATAAATAGAAGAAGAAAACATTTAAGAATTGTATGAAGGAGAGTTGCAAGAAAAATGGATTCCATTATACTCTCATTAAAATCACTAAAAAAATTCACATAGAAAAAAGAAACACATGAAGAGAGAGCATCCCCTCCATGACTCTACATTACTAGCATAATTTACTCTAGTATCTATTGCATCTATAATTTTATATGCGATCAATTTGTCAAAATTTATTGATGTAAATCAAGAAAATAAAGACACGACTCTAAAAAAAGACTTTTTGATGAAAATCCTCTATTCCCTTTCGAGCAAAGGGATCCTTGAAAACATTCAAATTCATTCTGATACGTAACCCTTCTTTATTACGGTGGAAACAAATAATTTTAAATCAATATATATATTTGTTTTCAATGGAAAAAACAGTGGAATTCAATCCCTTTTGGTTTGACCATTTGAACTAAATCATAATGTTTGGAGAATTTGTTGAATTTAGTCCCATAAAGTCCTTTGGGGTCACATGTAACTAGTGTTGCTAGTGTTAATAAACCTCCATGTAGAAAAATGGAAGAGAAGCAAAATCCATGGGGTATTGGAAAAGTAATAGCTTTCTTTCCTAGAACACTTAATGCATGGACGTGTGAGGAGAACATTTACTTTTTCATGGAAAAAATCATTATTTTATTTATAAAAGAAAAAATTACATTGCTTATATGTATAAAATCATGCCTCACCTCTCACCATAAATTTTTGAAAGAGAAGTTCCACAAATTTTCTCATCTAAATGTGTCCATTTCCCTCCATATTTGATCATTAACCCATACAACCACCCAAACTAAATATGACTTATAATATTAAAATGTATCATTAAATAACCAAAAACATGGATTTCATAATTTTAACAAGATCCACAGGAGTTGGGATAGCTTCATGTAGCTTCATGGAAAGGAGGATGGAAATATTCATTCTCCTAGCCATATTTGTCCTCCTTCATATACCACTGACCATGACCGTAAGTCATTTGGATTCCCTCGAAACACCAAATTATTATGCATAGCATACTAATGGTGTCGACATAATTCCTAGTTGAATGCCTTATTAATGGCCATCAGTAAATAATTTTAAAGGTATTCTTAGTATGCAAAAACCTTTTAATGATATGCAAAATGTAGTAACAATACAATTTTGTGCAAAATAAGTAACGGTGTCGATATTCCCAATTAAAAGACAATCATTGTTTTCCTCATATTGCCATGCCATGCTAAACACCTTAACACCAAATATTAAGGTCTAAAATTTAAATTCTTCTAATAACACCTATATAAATATTTGAAAATTAAAAAATCCCTAAAAAAAAACATGCTACTAAAGATTATAAAGTTATGGATAAGTTAAGCTAAATTCAAGTGTTAAGGGCCCTCGCACGAAGTTGAGGGACCCTTTTGGTGCAATTGTGCATTCGCGAAACATGATAGAATGGTCTAAATTCGCAACGCGCGCGCGTTACTTAGAAATAGGCATGGGCGGACTCCGGACCTGCCATGTCAGTTGACATGTAAGGTAGGATTATAAAACGTGCACGCGTTATAGTAATACATAACGCACACACGTTATGTATCGCTATAATGCGTGTGCGTTTTGGTTAATATATCCAACAAAAAAAAAATATTCTGTGGACCGCGACACAGACCACCGCCTCCTCGTCGGCTCCAAAACCCATCACTAAGCTCTAGATATTTCTCGCAAAGTGTCCATGTTCTACGTTAGCCTCTCATGCCCCTAATCTCAGAATTAATTGTGAATTTAATGTTCGTGGAACATAGCACTTCAAATGTACAACCATTTTGATTACCTCTCGGCCAGGTATTACATTCTGCTGCCGAGGGAAGAAACTGTGGCCATAAAGATTAAGGAGCAGTTGATCTATTCAATTACTTGACTCTCGGCCAGTAGCTTGCGCCTCTTGGGAAGTTACTCCATATTGTTGGGGAAGAGAAGATAGGAGACCATGCTCAGGAGGATTTGGCGAGCATTTCATTCCAGGCCGAGCTATTCCATTCATCGTTGAGGCGTTTGAGGCCGAAAAGGATCTGGTAAGCATTCGTTTTTCAAAAGTGGTTCAGAGG
The DNA here is from genome assembly GCA_027924585.1 of Larix kaempferi. NCBI lineage: Eukaryota > Viridiplantae > Streptophyta > Pinopsida > Pinales > Pinaceae > Larix > Larix kaempferi. The sequence goes on from BSBM01001128.1 coordinate 631,430, forward strand.
ATCTTGCATCTTGGAAGTGACCAAGAGTATCTTACAGTGTGATAAGTATGGCCTTATCCTTAAGCCTTTCGCGAATTTGAGGCCAACCATAACAACAGAGGAGAAACCTGAGATGTTTCTCTAGGTCGTGGGTTTGAATGTTCTAGAAATCCAAGGAATCGTATTGGCATAGGATTGAAGAAAAATAATTCGTCATGATTCAAGTGGCTCGAGCCATGTGACTCTATTCTTTATTTTCATGTCCGCTTATACTTAATTGGGTTTTTATTTTTATTTTTTTAATGACAGGCTTTACCGACAGGATTCTACAGTGAATTGTGTTCGGTGATAAAGGATTTTACTGTGGATTGTGTTTGGTGACATTTATAGAAACCGCCAAGGAACATATTGAAAAGATCGGGAAATACAAGTTCTGTGTTGGCTATTGTTTGGAGGGAGTTATCCCGCCCAATTCCGCAGCCATTTTCCGTTAGATTGTGTGAAAAAATACAACATCTATTGCCCTCAACCTAGCTCATTTTACCTCTTCCGAGTTCAAAGGCACTCATGCTCCTCTATTTAAAATCACATAAATGTTGGACCGAGATATCGATGATGTGCAAGTAGGCTCGATCAACTGGTTGGTCTGGGTCCTAAAAAGAACAAAATACTCCACTCCACCTGCTTACTGAATTTGAGAAATAATACCCCTTTGACTCTATCGGGTTAGTTTCGACGGTTAAAATTTCAGGTGGGTAGGCCATAAAAGGTTGATCGATCTCTAGTCCACCTATAAAGTTGAATGAGATGGTTCGAAACTAGAATCAGAATACGCATCGGTTCTAAAACCAAAGTAAGCAGTTTAAGTATAACTCTTACCTGCAGTAGATTGTCCAGTGACCATAATTCCTGTCAAACTAAGTGGCAAGTGCACACCAGACTGAGAGAACCTAAGATACCAAGAGAAAAAAGGTGAAGAGAGGGAACTTGTTCGTATTTGGCATCCTCCCCTATTAATTTGTATGATGTTACAAGGATTTTGTAATGTGACAAGGTTTTTCTCTATGCTCTGAACATGGAAGCCATTAACTAATTAATGCCACTATTAAATGCAGGGTAAGAATCCCTATAATGCCACAAAGGAAAGAGTTCATCATTTAAAGCATCAACGTATCGGATGTCTAGCCATGTCTAGAGTTTATTTATTTATTTTTCTGTAACTAAGTGAATCGGCAATTGGGAAGGGGTTGGTACTTGCATGACATGGGGTCTTGGGATCCAATCCCGTACGCTACCACTATACCCCTAGGTGCACCCACATAGCTTGCAAGCATGGAGCATGGGTAAGTCGGGGTGATTTGAACTCCTGACCTCCATTTACAACATTTCCTTCATATCAAGAGAATTGTCAGTTGAGCTACACCCCTGCGGGCCTAGATTTTAATTTTAATCATTCCTGTCATGTCCAATTGAATTTTCATGGAGACCGAGTTCCCATGCTCCCGTCAAATTAGGCCCATCACTGAATGAAATGAAGCTAGATAAGGTGTTGAATTTAAATCATTCATGTCATGTCCAATTGAATTTTAATGGAGTCAGTGAAGCTATCTAATGCAGTCATTGATGGTTACTCTATGGAAGTCAAATTAGGCCGGTGACTAAATGAATCTATCTATTTCTATAGGAGTCAAATTAGGCCCATCACTAAATGAAGCCATCTAATGCAATAGTTTCTGGTTAATCTGAGAAGGCCCATCACTAAATGATGATGATGACAATGAAGGTGATGGTGATGACGACCAAAACGATGATGATGATGAGGAGGAGGAATATGGAGATGACGATGATGATGATGAAGAAGGTGATGATGATGATGATGATGATGATGAATATGATGATGAGGATGATGAAGATGAAGATGATGGTGATGATGATGATGATGATGATGATGATGATGGTGATGATAAAGAAAAGGATGATGATGATGATGGTGATAAATAAAAAGATGATGATGATGATGATGATGATGATGATCAATAATAATAATAATCATGATCATAATCATCCTCATCTTCATCACCTTCATCTCCATATTCATCATCATCGTCGTCATCTTCATCATCATCATCATCATCATCATCATCATCGTCATCATCATCCTCATCTTCATCACCGTCATCTTCATCTTCATCTTTATCATCATCATCGTCATCTTCATCACCGTCATCTTCATCTTTATCATCATCATCGTCATCTTCAAAATGACGATGAAGATGGTGATGATCATGATCACGAAGATGATGATGATGATACAAACGATGAAGATGATGGTGATGATGATGAAAACGATGATGATGAGGAGGAGGAGGAGGAGGATGGAGATGACGATGACGATGATGAAGATGGTGATGAGGATGATGATGATGATGATGAAGATGGAGATGACGATGATGATGATTAGGACAGAGCGAGAGGAGGGGGAGAGAGAGAGAGAGAGACAGAGAGGTGTAGCAACAAGGAAGAGAGAGTGAGAGAGGGGGGGTTAGTAATGGGTAAGAGGCTAGGAGGGTGGTTAGCGAGGGGGGAAGAGAGAGAGATATTGAGAGAGGGGTTTAGTAATGGTTGAGGGGGGAAAGAGAGAGAGAGAGAGAGAGAGAGAGAAAGGAGAGGGTGTTAGTTGTAGGGAGTGAGAAAGAGAGATGGGAGGTGTGGTTAGAGGTAGGTGGAGGTGTAGGGAAGAGAGAGAGAATGAGAGAGCCCGGGTTAGTAAGGGTTAGAGAGAGGAGGGGAAAGAGATAGAGAGTAGAGGGTTTTGGGCTAGGGGGAGTAGCAGAGAGATAGAATTGGATTTTCAAATTGCAAGCATTGTGAAAGGCTTAGGAAAAAGACCGATTTAAATAATACCATCAACTTAAAAAACTAATTATCTATAAATTAGAAAATGCTATATTTTTCAAGTTCTAAAACCAAAATGGATGAATGAAAAATTAATTACGTTTAATTCAAAAATAAAATAAAAAATTGAGAAATAAAAAAACTATGAACCTGATAGCGCAATTCACATATGGAATCTCCTTTTCTATGGGACCAATGCTCTAGAAATTTCTATGAGCATATTGTGGAGAGTGAAACACAAATTGGGATGAAGAATTCAATAATAAAAACTCAATAAATATAAACCTTCCATTCTTATATGTCCCCTAAACCATAAACCCTTAACTTCAAGGTGCTAGAATAGGCACATGGATTCTCCATATTTCCTTTGTTGTCCTCTTCCTGGAAAATATGACATTCAGACAGTGTAGCATCTCCACTCTCCATGGGTGGTTTTTGTTTGAAAACAAAATGACATAAACATTACTAGGAACTCAAGCTGCTCTTCAAAACTTTAAAAAAAAACAATAACTAATATCAAAGAAAAATGCCCAGCTATGCAATTATGAACAAGTTCCCCCTCTTCACCTTTTTCTCTTCGAATTTATGTTAGGTTCTCTTAGTCTGGTCTACACTTGCCACTTAGTCTGACAGGAATTATGGTCACTGGACAATTTGATGCAGGTAAGAGTTATACTTAAATTGCTTGCTTTGGTTTTAGAACTGGTGCGTATTCTTATTTTGGTTTTGAACCATCTGATTCATCTTTATAGATGGACTAGAGATCGATCAACCTTTTATGGCCTACCCACCTAAAATTTTTAACCGTCGAAACTAACCCGATAGAGTCATAGGGGTATTATTTCTCAAATTCATTTAAGTGGGTTGAGTGGAGTATTTCGGTCTTTTTAGGACTCATACCAGCTAGTTGGACGAGCCTACTTTCACATCATCGATATCTCGGTCCAAAATTTATGTGATTTTAAAAAGATGAGCATGAACGTCGTTGAACTAGGAAGAGGTAAAATGAAGTAGGTTGAGGGCAATAAATGTTGTATGTTTTCACACAATCTGACAGAAAATGGCTGCAGAATTGGGTGGGATAACTCCCTCCAAACAATAGCCAACACAGATCTACAAAACAGGGTTGAGGGTGGGAATTTTTTTTTTAAACAAGTAATAATATTCCCTTTATACAGAGTATAAATTATTGCTATGTGGAAGCTTCTCGTAAATTGAGATCATATTGGAAGCCTCCCCTATCAATTTGTATGATGTTGCAAGGATTTTGTAATGTGACAAGGTTTTTCTCTATGCTCCAAACATGGAAGCCATTAACTAATTAATGCCACTGTTAAATGCAAGGTAAGCATCCCTATAATGCCATAAAGGAAAGAGTTCATCATTTAAAGCATCAATGTACCGCATGTTCAGTCATTGTCCAAGTGGCTTGCGTATGCATCTAGAGTTTAATTTTAATCATTCATGTCACGTCCAATTGAATTTTAATGGAGTCCGGTTTCCCATGCTCCCTTCGAATTAGGCCCATCACTGAATGAAATGAAGCTAGCTAAGGTGTTGAATTTAAATCACTCATGTCATTTCCAATTGAATTTTAATTGAGTCAGTGAAGTTATCTAATGTAGTCATTAATGGTTACTCTATGGCAGTCAAATTAGGCCCGTGACTAAATGAAGCTATCGAATTCTATAGCAGTCAAATTAGACCCATCACTAAATGAAGTTATCTAATGCAATAGTTGCTGGCTAATATTCATCATCGTCATCTTTCTCTTGCTCCCTTTATCTCCATCGAACACTTGAAAATATAAATTTGTGAAGATAATAGCGTGCACACATTATGTATATAACGAACGCGCGTGCGTTTTGTATAGACAAAATGCACTCGTGTTTCTTATAACATTAGGCGTGAAAACAACAAAAAATGAATTTAACTATAACACATGCACATTATTTGAATTTAAACATAACGCGCACGCGTTCCTGAGCTCCTAATCACCCACACCCCCCCACCCCCGCATGTCAACCACAGTCCTATGTGGTTGGTTCGGACTTACCAAACCTGTGCTATGGAACTTACTAAACCATAGCTGATTAGACATTTCCGCTATTTTTCTCAATATGCCTGTTTTCACCGCTCTCTACCACATGACATACATGACCATTATTGACGAAATTTTAGGCATAGATAGATTTTTTTATGCAGATTCCAAATATGTAATTTTTTTTTAAAAATATTGAGATTTTCTATTTATTTCCTAATTTTCTTGTGTCATCATTCCTTAAGTCAAAAAACATACTGTTAGTCTTTATTCCGCAAATTTTTCATTTCACAACCATTTTAAAAAAAAATTATATGTTGCACTAGTAGACACCGACCTCTACATGCTATAAAAAATCCAAGTCGAAATAACTGCATTAAAACCTTCAAAGGCTGCACCCATATTTGACGTACGTTTTGAGGTTTGATCACTTACATAATTAAAAAAAAAAAAAATTAAACATTTAATTTTGGAAAAATAGTGTTTCATTAATGATACAGGTTTTATACATGTCTATCAATTTTTGTAGCCCGAAACTGTCATTTAGGTAGGGAAAGTCTGCACCCACAAAAACATATACCTTATCATTTGCCAAAAAAATAAAAAGTGACTGTTAGAAAAAAATAAATTTGACATAGTTATGTAAATTTTCATTACTTAAAACTTATATATTCAGAAACGTGACTCAATTTCCTACGTTTCATATTTTTTACTTGATGCAAGATATCTTGTGTAAGTATCTCAAAAAAACCAAGTAAATTGATAGATGCCTGATTTTTCAGTTTTTTTATTGCATCTAACGTGCTAAAAGTAACCCTCATTAGCTTGCACATGCCCTTAAGGAATTATACACATCAATCTCATAAAAAGAACAAAGTAACACAACCATTATATTATTATCAATTTTAAATTCTATATTTTAAACAGTGATAATATGTGATCAATTTTTTAATATGATTTCTTAAAACTTATTAATATATAAATTAAAATATCGCTATACTTTTTTTCAAGCATAAAAGTTATACTTTTGTTATTTATATAATAAAAAAGTACATATTGAAATGCGAAAATTAAAGTCATATCTATAGAATCAAAAAGTATATATGGATATGTTGGAAATCAAAGTCATATCAATATGTTGTAAATCAAGGGTATACAACAAAAGACCTCGTCTAAAAACCTCGTGTAACACCACCCAAAACAACAGTTAAGTTGCATAATACCTCAATAACCTGATTATAAAAAAAATAGTACATAACCCAACAAAAAACCCCTTTGTTATAAAAAACAATACATAAACAAAACAAAAAAATATGACAACCATCCAATTTGATAACCATGCATAAAAAAAGAAAAGAGAACCATTATTTGTCAATGTTCCTTCCAAAATTTATTCTCAATGAAGAACACCTTCATCTTCATCAAGAATTTATTTTGATAGATTATGTACAATAGGATTAACTTATGGAATATTCTTATCTTATTATATTTTTATATTTTATCATTCATTACTGAAATATTAATAATTTTGTGAAAAAATAATTTCAATTTTAAAAATAAACATTTCAGCTTAGCTTTTAAGACAATTGCTAAAAACCCTATCGTCACATATCCAAAATTTTGACATCGTGATACACTTATAAAATGTGAATACATAAAAGACGTCCTCGATACATTTTTAGGCAAAAAAAAAAACAGTGCACGTAACGATTCCTTCGGTCTTCACGTCCGACAGACGTTCAAACGCAAAAACAGCCGTAACGATTCATTCGACCTTCATGTCCGGGCGAGGTTCAAACGCAAACATAGTTTCTCCACCAGAAGGCCATGACGTCTCATCATTTATACCTGCACATGGATGAAGCCGACTCCATGAATTATCATTTAAATTAGAAACTAACACTTCAGCAGAACAGGAGCATTTAATGCAAATCAAATCCGTGAATCCTTCGACTTCGAAAAATGGTGACGATAAGTCTAGCGTCCTTGCAATCTCTCGGAATATTCGTAAGTTCCTTACAAACTCAAATATAATAACATGTTGTAAAATGATGGATATTTCCCATATGCATGTAGCTACAAAAAATTGTGACCCAGAACTGAATAAGTGGTCAAACCTCCTGCCATAGATCCCCGCCACCGTCGGCAACGGTATAAAACTGGGACTTCTATTTTGGATGCTGAAAGCCATTATGCCTACAATCCACCGAAAATTCTTCCGATAATTCCTGCAAAATCCGTGGCGCTGCTAAGCCCAACAGTATAAAAGATTGTCGCAAAACACCATATAACAAGGAACACTCATAAACATTTGGATCCTCGTTTTGATGCGTGTCAATTTCTATAAAATTCTTGGTTTGACTATTTTAACTTTTAACTTTTTTCAAAATTTCAAAATTTTGGGCTAAAAATGGCTATCTTTCAAACTAAGCATTTTTGGAAAATCTTTGTCTAGTGGAAGATGTATGTATTAATGAGAATATAAAATGTGTAGCTTAGTATAGTTCTTGAATCCTACATATAGGGTCACTTTCATCCACTTCAAGCATTTAAAAATCCTCAAAAAATGGCTCGGAATAGTGCTTTTTGGCCTTCGCAGTCACCCCGTCTCCACATCCTTAGGATTTTGGCTCCAATATTCCAAACTTAACACTGTGCCTGTTCTATGGCTGCTCCATATCGATTTCAGATCAATCCGACCTTCTTCCAAGCTTCAAGACACCGATTTGTAAAATCCATTAATTCCGATTTTATGCCAAATTGGAGCAAAATGGGCTCAAGACACTCAATTGTTATTTCATGGCCTTCTTTAATGGCCTCAGAACATCACATGACTCATCCACTTCTGAGTCTGCATGCTCTTGATATCCAAAAATTGAGTTTCGGGATCTATACATTTTTTTTAACTCGCTTCCGTAATCTGCAACTTCCGCAATATCCGCAATGCGGAAGTCGGAAAGGAAAATTTTACAACTTCGGGAAAATACCACTTCCGCAATCTGCAATCCGTAATGCGGAATTCAGAAATGCCAATTTTCCAATTCTGGGAAAATATCACTTCCGCAATCTGCAATCCGCAATGTGGAAGTCAGAAATGCGGATCACAAATTTTCCAAATCCGGGAAAATATTACTTCTGCAATCCATAATCCGCAATGCGGAAGTCAGAAATGCGGAAGTCCAAAATGTAAATTTGAAAATTTTACGTCTCTGCAATCTGCAATCCACAATGCGGAATTGCAGAATCACCTCTTCCACTCCTACAAACTTTCGGAGCTTATATTTCCCTCATCCTTTAACCAAATAAGGCAAGTACGGTACCATTGGAAATATCTTGGAGAGATCTATGCAACGGTTTGATCCTCTTCCACACCTGAAAACTGTGATTTTTTCATTTTTTCAATCAAAATGTTTCACAACTTCATCAATACCTCCTTTAAACATTCTGATATATGTCTGTAACTCACAGTATGGCCCAAGCAGCCCCAGTGCTGTAACATGTGCTTTGATACTATTATGTCACATCCCCTCCCATCGATTCGATGCAAGGAAGGGAACATGAGTGACATTCTGCGCTTATTTGGGAAACTCAGCCCCATTCATCAACAACAAAGTTATGATAAATAAAAAATCATGTGTGTAGATTCATACTCAAATAAACATAGAGGAAATAAATATAATCCACAAACAAGTGCATCATGCATTCAACATATAATCATAATAGTCATCATTAATTAAATCATTGCAAAATTAAAAACACATAGATAATACTTATCTTAAAGATGAAACTATCCAAGCAACTGGCTATGTGTGAGCAACGTTCCACCCAACCACAGGTCTCTGTCTAGCCTGTATTCTTTCAATTGAGATACCACCTCCGAGTTGGGCCATGTATCCACTAAGGAGAAACTAAACAGGCTCACGCACAACCATGGTTTCTCACAAATAGTCATGCTAATCCAACACACAGTTGGGTTTATCAAGCATGTAAGAGACAAGGAGGAAGATGCTAAGCTAGTGAGCTCAACCACAGATACAAGCATCTCAAGCTAAACTCAAACCGCCTTGGCACCCACAATACCTACTACACTTAACACAAGGAAGGTCCCCTTCTCTGCCGCACAATCCCTCAGGTGCCCCTTCCCTCCAATTCTCTTCGGGGTAGGCATATAAAGGTCCAAGCTGCTAAATCCTTGAGACTCTATCATTCACTGGGTTTATCAAGCAATCCCAACCTCTGTTCTATCTTCTTCTTTGTTATTCACGCTTAGATTTTCTCAATTCTATGGCCAAATAAATTTGTCCCATAAATGGATTTTCGGGCTATCAAATCTGGGTTTTCCTATGGATTTCGGGGTATCTAACACTCTCAAATTCACCTCAAGGTTCAGGTCTATGGATCCCCCATTGGATTTCACTGTCCAAACAATTTTCTAGGCATTTTTGGCACTTCAAAATGTGGTTAAATTCAGAGTTGCGATTTCTAATTTTTTTCACTACTCGGCATATGTAATGGATGAAAAATGATTATTCAATGTTCAACAATGGAATGGGAATGAGAAAGAATGAATTCCCATGAGGTAGACTAACTTGTGGGCCAAGAAAACAGAGCCCATACCTGCCATACAAATTTTTGGGCTTCCCATACTCCATTGAAGCCATGGACTGAGTTCCTCAACCACTTCCTTACAACATAAATAAATGTCAGCAAGGAAATTCAAATGGGTTCTCAAGATGACATTTGGAAACATATGGTTTAACCCCACAACCCCCTCACCACTCCCTAGTGGAATACACATGGCCCCCTCTTATTAGTTGCTTCCATAGCCAGTTTTTTGTATTTTTATTACAATATTAATAATTACATCATTTTACAATGTTCCATGTCTTAATAGAAAATGGATAACATAGTATCAAATACTTTCCTTTTTAAATAAAATCCGAGCATCCACTAGCGGGGCGTTGGCCTTGATCTCCCTGCTAGGAAAACATACATCGCATGTATACAACATTTACAATAAAATCCAATATATCCTAAGGGTCAAAATGGGGGTATTACATGTATCCATGTCCTATGAGTTGGGTTTGGTGCTCTCAAGTAGGTTCAAGTAATCCAAGACCAGTTGTGGGGACATGGATGTTCTCAGGAGAGGAAAAGTGGGTCTTGATACCTAAAGCAACCTTCTAGGAATCAAGCAAATTGAACAGTGCCTCCAACCTAATCGCCTCCATGTCTCTAGTGTGCCATTTTCTTGTCCTCTATATGAGCACCATATGTAGGTTTTTATAGCTACCTATTATGGGTATTGTTACCCTTACTATGGTTTAAGGATGTTGATTCAAACTTGATCTTGGGGCTTTAAAGGTAGATTGCTTCTAAGGTTTTAATTAAGTTATGTGAATGAAATCCTTGATCCACTAGACCTACATTCTCTATGGAATATTTTTCTTCTAAGATGGTTAGGATATGTGTTTATCAGATGGTAATTCAATCACAAGGTATGAGACATGTGGCCTTGCACATGGTTGAAATACTTATCACAAGCACGGATACCTTAATAAATAATTTAGGCAATGTCGAAGGCCAAGAACATTTCCTTGAAACACCACACACAATCTACCAAGTATGTTCTTGGACTTGATGTGGAGATAAGGGTACCACTGGGATATTTGAAGAAATATGTATTGTTGCAAATATGTAACAATAGTCGACAAAGGAAAATAAAAAAATTAGGCTCTTAAGAGTGTCTTCTAGGGATGGAGCTTCATGAATAACACCTTGAAACATCTTATATAACTTGTTGAGGAATGATGATTCATTGGTTTCTAAGTGGATTATGGGAACCATTACCAATTTTCAGGAACTGGGTATGGGTCTCAGGGCCTGGACATGGACATAGTTGAGAAGGATACACAATAATTGGCCCTTAAAAGAATATTATGGGCATCTATTGTGAAAAGGACATGTAAAACTGCCACACAAGATATTTCCAAGGTATCACTAGCCTCCGAGTTGGGACATTGGCGTGATTGGGATATTCTAAAATGTAAGTATGGGTTTTATGCTCGTGGAATTGGATGGGAAAATAAACTCACGCCTTACACCTTAAAATAATATTATATACTTCTTGGTTGAAGAACAATGCCTTGAACTTTGTTTCTGACCTCTTGAGGGAATCATTTTCCCATGTGTGCAGATATGGGTGCCACTATTAATTTTTTTAGCGCTAGGGATAAGTCTGAGGGCCCACAAACATTCTTATGGTAGATGTAAATGTGGGGTTTGGGTCCTTAATCAATATCCTAGGAATTTTGGGGTAAGAAGGATCATGCATTAAACAACCACAGGTGTCCTCCTTATGGTATTCGTGACCTATGAGTTTGGTTTGGTGCTCTCGAGTGGCTTCAAGTAATCCAAGGCTGACTCTGTGCATGTTCCTATCAACTGTATCAAGAACTAATTTTGCACATGCATATATGTTACTTGTTTTTCTATTGGCTAGATAACCTAATATAACTAAATGCCCTTTGTGGGAGGACACAATTTACATTTAAATAATAATAAAATCAAATACAAAAAAAAACTCAAAATTGCCACTTATCTTACATTAAAGATTGATTGACAGGATTTGATCTTGATGCAGCCAGTGACTGCAATTTCGAATGCATAGCAGACAACCAACCACATAGAGAATACTAGATGGCAACAATCAGATAACCACAATTTCCTTACACATTCATCAACTGTAATTAATACAATAATTTTATTCATGCACAAGAATATTTATTACAGACTTCATCATCTACAACACTTTGCTTTGAGTCTCATCCACATTTTGGAAATCACTCTCACACCCACAACATGCATGCTTCCAGGATGTTGCAACTCTTCTCTGTTGCAACCCTCTTTTGCAACAACCCTTTTTCTACTGCAACTTTTCTCTCCTCCAACTCTTTTTATGGATCAACGTTCCCACAATTCGTCCTTTCTTCTGGGCATTCCTGTGTTCCACTTCCAGGATGGATATCTGCGCTTCTACCTCCATTCTTCTATCTTCCTCCATGCAACTCTTTCACATGCCCATTTATATAAGTAAGATTGGAATACAAAGAGTCCAACCGTTGAAATCCCACTGAGTTGTTTTGCAGTTGGAAATGATTTGATTATGTTATCGGTGGATGAGAGTATTTTTATTCCAATCTATAACATACCATAAAACATAAACCTAAATCTAATTTATTAATAAAAGAAACCATAATAACAGGGTGTGATTTATTAGCACATTATTAATTAATGACAGCTGGATTTCTAACTACTTTATTATTAACTATTTGTTGTTACTGCAGGTTCAACGAATTTACTATGGACATAATTTCCACTTATAGATATAACGCACCAAGCCTCCATAATTTTTCTATCTTCACACAAGTATCATCATGAGTAATGGCATGAGTACCCGCACAAGTAACAAGATCATGATATTCTCTTCAGTGGAACCTGAAGTAGATTGTTGCAACACCATGTGTATCATCTCCTCTAGTAGATCCATACTACTATAGCAGCAACTATATGAGTACAAGCATCAACGTCCATTCTACGATTGTGTAGGATAGCTTGTTGAACTAGGGAACCTCCTGCATCACACACCCAAAGTTGAAAATTTGAGCATCATTACTCAAAAGGGAGGTGAAAAATGTGTATATTTGGACATCCTCCTCTGCCCATCTCTACTGCAAACATCGAAAACATTTTGACCCAAAAATATTCCACATCTTCCCCATTCTTGAACAACTCTTCCCTTTCTGTCATCTCAATGAAATTCACTATCTTATTGTTCATTTACTTAGGCATCATTTCCTGCTGCATCCACTGCACAAACAAATATTTCTTGTTTCTATCAACTTCACATGTTGAAGTCTTTTGCATAACCACATATTCCCCACCATCCATTGCATTACCTGCAAACATACCTTCACACAAAACATTGTGGGAATGACACACTCCCATCTACTCTTCCTTCGAAGTTCCTTTCTTGTAGCACCCACGCTTTGTTCTTTCTTTTCCTCAACCAACTATTGCATGTCTTCTTGGTTCTCTACTCCCTTCACATATGACAAAATCATCACTTTTCCTTTCTTCTCCTCTAATGGAATTAAAGGGTTCAAATTGAATTTCTTCCCATCTTTTCGAAATTGATTGGTATTATTTTTCCCATCATGCATAACCCTTCTATCAAAATGCCAAGTCCTTCCTAATAAAACATGACATCCATCCATGTGCAGAACATCAAACAAAATATTATCACTATAGCTCTCAATATTAAAAGAAATCAAGCACTGCGCCCTTACAGTGACCCTTTTCCCATATTTTAACCATGACACCCTATACACCTATGGATGAGGGGTACACATTAACTTCAATTTGTTAACAACCTCCGTAAAAGGTAAATTTTTAGAACTACCACCATGAATAATCAAATTACAACGCTTGCCTTCAATATTGAATTTTGTTCTGAAGAGTGTCTTTCTTTGTTCCAGTTCCTTCTCAAACTCCTTTTCAAACTGCAACAATATCTTCCTCGTCGTCAAATTTTCCCCTAGTTCTAATTGCAATTCAACCACCTCATTTGTTGTTGCTTCTGGTTCAATTTTAGCAAGATGTGCTCTCCCTTCTTGTCATCTTCCATCCTTCACAAGTTCTGGACATTCAAATTCCCTATGACCTAGTGTCCCACATCTGAAGCAAATGATTTCATATTTTCCTCCTCTACCTCTACCGCTTGTTGTTCAACCGCGTCCTCTATCTGCATCAAGTCCTTTTCCATTAGTCTCCTCCATTGCACTGGAACTAATTTTACCTTCCTCAACTTGTGTTTCCTTTTTCTTCCCTCTCCCATTTTTGGGGTTCTCTTTGCATTTTGATGTTTCCTTAAAATTGTTTTCTCAATCCTCAAGGCTGATTAGAAAGCCTCTGCCATTGAACAAAAATTCAAAACATTAAACTGATCATGTATAGCATAATTCAAACCATTCACATACCCGACAATAGATTCCAAACTCTCCTCATTCTGTCTAGACCTTATAGAAAGTTTGTAAAACTCCTTTGTGTACTCCTTTACTGACATTTTGATCTGCTTCAAATTCTGCAACCTCCTCAACAAATTCAAAGCATAATCCATAGGAAAAAATTTGCATTTCTTTTCTATTACCATCCCATCCCAAGTATTAATTTTCTCTCCACCACCACTTTCTCTATTCAGTTGTAACTTATCCCACCATAAAGAAGCATGACTTCTCAATTTTGTACTAGAAAACCTAACTCTTCAAGGATCTCTAATCTATTCAAACTCAAAGATATTTTCCATTTCCCCTATCCAATCTATTAATTATTTCGGATTTAAACTATCGAAACAAACAAGAGTATCTAGTTTAGGTTTATCTCCAATACTGCTAATAGCTTTGAGCATTCTTTCTTCCATTGGCATTTGTTCTTCCTGTTCTTCTATGATGGTCTATAATTCTTCTTCATCATTGCTATCATCTCTTATCACTTGTGTAATACCTCTTATGTGGGTTTCCTCAATGGCATCTAGTTTGGCCATCATGGTCCTCATAATTGGTGTAAGATCATTCACATCTTCATCATTTTCTTTCCTTCTACCATGAACTCTTCCACGACCTCTTCCTCTATGGTCCATCACTATTACTCTTCTATGTGATATCTTCTTGTGAGCTCCCCACTTAACCAACATTCACATATATGCCAATTGGCTACCGATCCCTCTAATCCTCCACACGTTGGATCAAATAGATCTTATACCACTTGATGCATCCAATGTCTCCAATTCAGAATGCATAGCAGAAAACCAACCATAGAGAGAATAATATATGCCAACAAGTAGATAACCACAATTGCCTTACACATTCATTTCTCATCCTGTGAGTGAAGGCGTTGATTGTTATCCCGATTTGTGATTCGTGAGTGAAGAGTGAAGGGTGGAGGCCATTTTGGTTCCGTGAGTTGTAGAGTTGAAAGGGTTGAGGTTGTTGTTGTTGGAAGCTATCATTGTTCTGTGGTGGGAAAACTAATTTGATTAAAATCAACGATTTTAATCATGAATTTGATTTTTTTTGGGTCACAAATTTCAAGGCAGATTAAATCGCCAAAAAATTGTGTCGATTTTTTAGAAACAACAAAAATTCATTTAGGTTCACGTTTTTCGCCTTTCGGCAACCTGCAGGTAAGCCCTAGTCTCCACCTCAACGCTAGAGAGGTTGCATATTCTCATTGCCCATTACTCATCCTGCGAGTGAAGCCATCTATTCTAATATCTATCTGTGATCCCTGAGTGAAGACCGAAGTGTGTAGGTCGTCGTCGCTCGAAGTCATAGAATTGAGAGGGCCGAGGTTGTTGTTGTTGGAAGTTGTCATCATTTCGTGAGTTGCAAAGTTGAGAGAGATGAGGTTGTTGTTGTTGAAACTTGAGGAAAGCATTTACAGTAAACAAACTCTCTACCAATCTCTTGAGGGTCGAGTCCCAGTTTCAGTGTTCTTCTGTAGTAGCTCCTGCACTATTACTAATGAACACCAAAATTAATGAAGACAAGCCATTAATCTTGAATCGAATTATGCCATTCCTTTTCCATGGCATGTTACATATGTCACCTTAGTTTCAAGTATTTATATAGAAGTAACTAAAAAAATAAAAATAATTAAAACTTATGTTATCAATTGTACATTCAAGTACTTAACGTCACCTTAATTTCAAATATTTATATAGAGGTAACTAAAAATGATAAAATTTCCACTATCTAGGTGTTTTCCTGTCCAATTTTGGTGCTTCAATTTATAGCAAGATGTAGGAAGTTCCTTGGGAAAATTCCACTTCAAAGGTGTGGAAATCATAAGTAGTCATATTACCATCTAATTAAATATATGCATGGACATGGAATTCAACAAATTTTATCCATTAGATATCAAGTTGGTTTCAAAAGTCTATGATCTAAAATGGATCCGCATAAGACAATTGGATTTGACGCAGGTTGCAAAAGTCTATGATCTAAAATGGATCCGCATAAGATAATTGGATTTGACGTAGGATCAATGAGGACCAACATCATACATCAGGAAATAATAATATTCTGGATACTACATGTTGATGTGAAGGGCCCCATTCAAACATGAAGGGGTTTCCACCATTCATCTAAGTTAAAAATAAAGAGGTAAACACAAGAAAAGTCAACCATGCATGAATTGTATTAAAAAAAATAATAAAGCATGTATGAAAAGAAAATAGATAAAATATGAGACAATGACCTCATTTCTCAAATTTACAATAAATACAAATAATCTCAACAATCTTGGAAGAAGTTGAGGGGTTGAGGATGCGTGCCTTTCCAACTATCTCAAGCTCAGGCATTTCTATAAAATGATTCCCCAAAATGGGAGAGGGGTTCTTTGGATGAGAATGAAATAAATGTTGAAAAAATGATGATGAGAATCTCTGTAGAAGCATTGGAGAGCCTGTAACATGTGCATTGCCAAAATAAAAGAGCCTAGATGAAGCCAATTGAATGTTGGATTTCCCATTCGGGTTTCTAAGGTAAATAATTTCTTCCTATGAATGATTGTCTTATTTTCTTTTTGTCGATTTGTGATTTTGGTTTTTGAATGCCTCCAAATGATTAGTTTGAGTTTCAATAGCTACCATCAATGATTAAATAGCCTTGGTAAAAGGAAATGCTACCCATTAGAAATAATGACTATAGAAATGATTATCTTTCTCTCATTATGATTTTTCTCATTCGCAAAACCCTCCAACAATTTTGTAAATATCACCATTGATATCTTGGGGTGAATTGCAAATCAATAGCTCTCCTAAACTAGTCATTGCTATCGTGCAGGAGTTTCCAAATTCATTTTGGACTGATTTTTCTCATTGTGGAGAGAGAGAAATGATTTCTAGCTATTAGAAAACTTCATTACGTTTTTAAAGAGTTGGGAATATGATAGATTGGCATCCCCGAACCCTATTGACTAGAATGTGAGGTGAATTGGCTATTGGTTGGGAAAATTGGGGGGTTGTAGTGTCTAATTATAGACTTAATGGAGGCCATACGACCATCCCTCCTTCCTTCTTCTTCATGTTAGGAGTTTAAGCAATGTTTTAAATTTACGAACAAGTTTAGAGGTTGCTCAAACTTTAAAGGATTTTGTCATGTTATGCATGGTTTTTTTAGTTGCTATCCTATGGAGAATTTTAACTCATTTAATGATACTATGGAATTAATTAACCATTGAGTTTCTATGAGAGAGAGAAATAGCTCTTGGGTGGCTAACAAATAAAGACAAAGTTTGGTAAATTATACAAATCATAAATGGAAAAACAATGAATTCATGAGGTAGCATCTATTATTCCATTTGAAATTTTTATGTGTTGGCGAGTTTAGTTGGCTATGAGCCACTAAATTATGGATCATATGGTATACGATATTGTGTTTGAATATAACTCTTGAGACATGTATGGTAAATACCCGGAGGATTATAAGAGAAGTGGAGAAGAACTATTGCTAGGATTCCAAAGAAGTAGAGCAACAATAATGGCAGGATATCCTCATGAAGAAGATGAAGAAGAAGAACCAAGGGTCGGGTTGCAATGACTGGAAGAAGGTTTGGAAACACACACAATCATGATGGAACGATTGTTATAAATCATATTTCTAGAGTCAACCTAAAAACACAATGTGGATACAAAGGAACCGAAGAAGGAAAAAAGAGATTCTGAGTCTAAACAAAAGACAGAGGTAGAGATGGGAGAATGTAGCTATAGTAAAATGTAGGCACCTTTCTGTGTGGAGTTCAAAGTGGAAATCAAAACTTATACAGGTGAGGTAGATGCCATCAAGCTAAACTAGTGGTTGTAGAAAAAGGGATTGTACTTAATTGTACATGAAGTCACTGGGAAACATAGGATTGCATTTGCTTGATTGAAACTAGAAGGCCACGCTTTGGCATAGTGGAAGAGCGATACGACAGACATGGAACTAGAGAATGACCCACTAGTGACCAATTGAGAATTTTTCAAATACATCATTAAGGAAAAAATATACCCAATTGGATATGACAAGAGGTAGAAGATTGGATGGCATTACTTCAGGCCGGGGAAAGGACAATCAATGCAAGAGTTTACTATAGAGTACAAGAAGCAAGCCATACAACTTGGAGTGTCCCTCAAGAATCTAGACAAGTTTATCAAGTACTTGGGAACCTTGTTACAACACATTTGACATCAGTTAATGTTGTTCGATCCTAAGAATATTGATGAGGCAAGTGTCCAAGCGAAATATCTTGAAGGAGACAAGTACATGCATCATCCTAGTGCTGACAAGAAATCAGACCCAAATGAGCCAAGGAATGGGAAGGATAAGAAGAAGCCTAATGGAAATAAAATGGTGGTACTCACTCAAGAGGAAACACCTTATAGTAAGAATTGTAAAGGATGTGATAAAAATAGTCACACTAAAGAGGACTGTTGGAAATTACACCCCAAAAAATGTCACAAGTATTTCAGAGGCAAGAAAAAGAAAAAGGAATTGATTGCACTAGATGATGAAGAGAGGGTGGAAAACACCTCAGACCTGGAGGAGAAGGTTAGTTACACTACACTTCGTAAGGAAGCATCGTCAGTGGGTTTTATCCACAAAGAAGAGAAGGATATGACATCATTGTTTTGCATTATGATTGACATGAAACATAACAAGATAGATTGCCTTTTTGACCCCGGATCACAATACAATCTGATTTCTTCCCAGTTAGTTAAGAAGCTTGTTCTAGAGACCAAAGAAAACCCACAACCATACCCCTTGGGATTGGTAAGGAAAGGCATGGATTTAAGAGTGACTAAAGCAATGTAAGATTAAGTTTTCCATCAGCAAGGACTTTGTGGATGAAGTAGTAGCAGACGTGGTTCCCTTAGATGTGTGTGGAGTCATTTTGGGAAGTCCATACTTCTACATGAGAGATGCTATCCTCAAGAGGATAGGAAACCATTACAAGCTTGTAAAATATGGGAAAGAATATTCCATCAACTAACACAAGAACCGAGAAAAACATTCTCTAAATAGTGCTCATCAAGCCAAGAGAATCATTGGTAGCTAAAATAAATTTGTCTTTCTATTCTTACAAGAAGGTAAGTATAAAGAAGAAAGTGAGTTGGGGATGATGAAATCCTTGAAAGGATTTAGTGGAAAACAACATCAGCATCTACAACAACTAATTGAATCCTACAAGGAATAATTTTGAGAACCTCAAGGGATACCACCCAAGTGTGAGGTCAAGCATGAGATTTAGTTGTTGTCGAAATCATCATTTCCAAACATTGGACTGTATAGGCCGTCCATCATTGAAGAAAATGAGGTGAAGAAGCAATTGCACCAGTTGTTGGAGAAAGGGTTCATCCCTCCTAGTACATCACCATGTGGCTCACTTAACATCATGGTGCCAAAGAAGGACGAGAGATGGAGAATATGTATTGACTACTGTGCTCTAAACAAAATTAGCATCAAGAACATGTATCCTTTGCCAAGGGATGATGACCTATTGGACCAACTGAAGTAGGCCACGTTCTTCACCAAGTTAGACCTCAAGTTATGCAACCATCAAGTGCAGATTAAATCAGACGACGTGTAGAAGACAACATTCAATACTAGGAAAGGTTTGTACGAATGGTTGGTCATGCCTTTTGGTTTGTGTAATGCACCTGAAAATTTAATGAGATTGATGAATGATGTGCTACACTTGTTCATTGATTTCTTTGTAATAGTATATTTAGATGACATACTAATATTCAACAAAACTATGCAAGAGAACCTCTCCCATATGATGCACATATTGGAGACCATAAGGAGGAACCAATTGATTGTAAATTTTGTTAAAAGTGAGTTTGGAAAGGAATCCTTGACTTATCTTGGACACAAGATCAATGGAGGAGAGCTGAGGGTATATCTAGATAATATTGCAACAATAAATCAGTGGCGCCTACTAGTTTGACATAGGTGATAAGTTTCATGGGAGTAGCATAGTACTTGAGGAAATTCATTGCCAATTTCTCAATGGTTGTAGCACCTTTGCATGCCATGACTACCAAAGGGAAAATTTTCCATTGAGGCATGCCACAATAGAGAGAATTTGAAGACTTGAAGAGAATTATTAGCAATGTTCAATTTTTATCTATGGACAACTTGTAGAAACCATTTGAATTAGAAACATATGCTAGTGGATATGCATTGGGATCGGTGTTGTTGCAATGAGGAATGCTAGTTTGATACCATTCCGAGTTGTTCCATGGAGCAGTACTTGATTACCCCACATATGATAAGGAGCTATTTTCTATTGTCCAAGTAGTAAATAAATGGAACCATTATATTCTTGGGAAAGAGACAATCACCCACACCGATCATCAATCGCTACAGCACCTACAAATACAAAGAAAGATGCAACAAGTGAGACATTATAAGTGGTTAGGATTTTTGCAACACTTCAACCTACTAATCAAAATAAGAAGGGATTTGTAAACAAGATATAAAACTTGCTTTCTAGATCACCACCAAAATACAGTTGTAGCAGTAGGTATACTAAGGAACCTTGAGCCCTTTACCCATGACCTTCTAGGAGAGGACTATGAGGAAGATGCATATTTCAGAGGTGTGTATAAGTAGTTGACGGAGAGGATAACCACTTCCATGGAAGGGAATTAATACCATGTCAAGGATGGGATTCTATAAAAATTGGACAAGTTGTGCGTACCACAGGATATAAGGTGTTATTTTTTGAGGGAATCTCACACCTCTAGGGTTGCTGGACATTTTGGAGTGACAAATATAGTGGAAAATATATAGAGGTATGTGTACTGGATAAATATACAAGATCATGTGATGAATTTTGTAAGAGTTTATGCTTTATGCAGCACTAGTAAGCCAAGCAATAGAAATCTTGGGCTTTACATGCCACTACTAGTACCAAGTAGACCATGGGAGAGCATCTTCATGGACTCCGTGGGAGGTTTTCCTATGTCTCATAGAGGCCATGACTACTTGTTTTTTGTGGTAGACCACTTAAGTAATATGTGTGTGCTTATTCCATGTAAGAAGGCCATATATGGATGGGAGGTAGCTGACTTATATTCTTTATCCATGTGTGTGTGCACTTTGGATTTCCTAGCTCAATCATATCAAATCAAGATAACAGGTTTTTGGGGATTTTTGGACATCACTTTTGGAGAGAATGAATACCAAGATGAGGTATTTCACTGCTTTCTATCCTCATACTGATGATTAGACAAAGTTTTTCAACCGAACATTGGTACAATTACCGAGAAGGTAAAATAGCAAGCATCCAAAGGCATGGGATGAGTAACTTGTCTACATCCAACATTCCTACAATAGAGCACTTCACTCATCAACCCATATATCTCCTTTTGAGACTTGTTTTGGTTACCTACATCCTTCACCATTAGAAAATCCACGTGGGAAATAGAAGGACGAGGAAAAGATTCAAGGGGATGAAAAGAAAGAAAGCACATTTGTGCATAAGATCGGGTATATACATCTAAAGGTACATGAGTATCTTGAGAAGAGCCAACAATAGTACAAGGTTAGGCACAATGAACACAAAGAATATCACTAGTTTTTTATTCAAGAGAGAATGTATGGTTATACCTATGAAAGGAGATACTTCAAGGAGTAGAAAAGAAACTCAAGCCCCTTAGATACAAACCATTTGACATCATTGAACATGTAAACGATAATGTATTCAAATTGAGGCTTCCTCTACATTGCAAATGAATTCTATGGTGAATGTAGAATATTTGAAGTTGTTTGAGCCCTTCATGCTGGATGGAGAAGATGGGGAACAAGTGCGTCCTACTATTGAATATTTTTCACCACACACACTTGAAGAATTAGAAGATGACACTATTTTGCAATCGAAATAACGTGTGAAATGAAGTGGACAGTAAGAGATATGGCATATTGGTCTCAAAGGAAAAAATCCAAGGAAGTCAAATTGGTACAAGAGGAACCAGATTGCAAGCAAGTTTCCTCACCTATCCTTGGAATATTTTGGGGACCAAAATCCTCCCAATGGAGAGGTGTGATCCTAAACTGATCCACACAAGGAAATTGGCTTTGATACAAGCTCAATGAGGATCGACATTAGGCATAAGGTAATTATAGGATTGTGGAGACTACATGTTGATGTGAAGGGCCCCATCCCAACATGAAGGGGTTTCCAACCATGTATCTAAGTTAAAAATAAAGATGCAAAACATAATCAAAGTCAACAAGGCATGAATTGTATTAAAAATAAATAAATAAGATAAAACATGAGACTATGATCTCATTTCTCAAGACAAGTAAGGTGAATGAGATTGGAAGAAGTTGAGGGATTGAGGATGGTTGGATTTCCAACTATATCAAGCTCAACAATTTTTATAAAACGATTCCCCAGATTGAGAGAGGATTTATTTGGCTAAGAATGAAAGAAATGATACCCAAATGCTGATGATAAGCTTTATAAAAGAACCAAAGAGTGTGTAACTTGTGCATTTCCAAAATAAAAGAGCTTGGTTCAAGGGAATTGAATGTCAGTTTTCCCATTTGGGTTTTCAGGGTAAATAATGTCTTCTTGTGAATTATTGGCTCATTTTCTTTCCGTTTTTTTGTAATTTTTTGCAAATGATTAGTTTGAGTTTCAATGGCTTCCATCCAGGATTAAAAATCCCTGGTAAAAGGAAATGCTTCCCATGAGAAATACTGATTGTAGAAATGGTTTTATTTCTCTCGTTATGAATTTTCTCATTCACAAAACCCTCCAAAATCTCTATAAATATCATCATTAATAGCCTAGGGAGAATTAGAGATCAATGGCTATCCTACACTAGTTGTTTCCATCTTGAGCTTTGGACTTTTTTTTCTCAGTAAGGAGAGAGAAAAACTTTTTTTCGTTGTTAGAAAACTTCATTACATTTTTACTGAGCCGGGGATGGGATGGATTGGCATCCCCGAACCCTCTTGACTAGAGTATGAGCTGAATTGGAAATTGGTTGGGTGAATTGAGGGGACATAGTGTCGACTTCTAGATTTAAGGGAGGTCGTACGGTTGTCCCTCCTTCCTCCTCCTTCACGTTAATAATTTAAACAATGTTTTTAATTTACCAACAAGTTTAGTGGTGGCTCAAACTTAAAAGGATTTTTTGATGTTATGCATGGTTGTTTTAGTTACTATCCTATGGAATTAATTAACCATTGAGTTTCTATGAGAGAGAGAAATAACTCTTGGGTAAATGGATAACAAATAAATCCATATTTTGGCAAAGTATACAACTAGTAAATAGAGAGAGGATGAATCACGAGGTAGCATCCATTATTTAGTTTATAAGGTTTCTATGTTGGTGAGTTTAGTGGGTTATGAGCCCCTGAATTATGGCTCAATCTACAACTGTACTTAGCTAGTTGATTATGAGCATATATCCTTCTCGTCTAGATCCCTCTATGAAAGTGTCCATATAGAAACTCATAATGCAAAGACTAAAATAGAGGGCCAATTTAAGAGACCTGCAAACAATACCACTTAGTGGGAAGGGCCAATTGAGTAACATTATGTTTTCGACAATTATCCATCAATAATATTTACCTATAGCCATAACCTATGAGTTATAAATGAAGATCCAATTTTTACTAGAGTCCTTAATTATCCTTTAAGAAACTTTACCAGATCTACCTGAGGAACATAGAAAGTTGGAAAGATCCAATATGAGAAGCTCCCATAGGAAGATATACCAATTGTGAGGAGGTTGATTAGAAAGCATGTATGTCAACACAAACAAGGAACTGTCCTCAAACCCTTTCCTTATCAATCAATCGCACATAATTCTCTCTATAATGATTCTAAACCAAAACATAAATGGTTCATTGATAGGTGGGAGGAATGAAATGAGTCCCTTGACTACAATTCACCACCACCCATAAATAGAAGAATAAAATATTTAAAAACTATATGAAGGAGAGTTGCAAGAAAAATGGATTCCATTATACTCTCATTAAAATCACTAAAAATAATTGACCTAGAAAATAGAAACACATGAAGAGAGAGCATCCCCTCCATGACTCTACATTACTACTATAATTTACTCTAGTACCTATTGCTTCTATAATTTTATATGCGATCAATTTATCAAAATTTATTGATGTACATCAAGAAAATAAAGACACGACTCTAAAAAAAAAGGACTTTTTGAATGAAAATCCTCTATTCCCTTTCGAGCAAAGGGATCCTCGAAAACATTCAAATTAATTCTGATACGTAACCCTTCTTTATTATGGTGGAAACACATAATTTTAAATCAATATATATATTTGTTTTCAAGAGAAAAAAACAGTGGAATTCAATCCCTTTTGGTTTGACCATTTGAACTAAGTCATAATGTTTGGAGAATTTGTTGAATTTATTCCCATAGAGTCCTTGGGGTCACATGTAACTAGTGTTGCTAGTGTTAATCAACCTCCGTGTAGAAAAATGGAAGAGAAGCAAAATCCATGGGGTACTATAATAGCTTTCTTTCTTATAACACTTAATGCATGGATGTGTGAGGAGAACATTTGCTTTTTTAATGAAAAAATCATTATTTTATTTATAATGAGAAAAAATTACATTGCTTATATGTATAAAATCATGCTTCACCTCTCATCATATTTTTTTGTAACGTGGATTTTAAATAACCAAAAACGTGGATTTCATAATTTTAACAAGATCCACAAGAGTTGGGGTAGCTTCTTGTAGCTTCATGGAAAGGAGGATGGAAATATTCATTCTCTTAGCCATAGTTGTCCTCCTTCATATACCATTGACCTTGAGTGTAAGTCATTTGGTTGCCCTCCTTGAAACACCAAATTATTATGCAAAGCATACTAATGGTGCCCATATTCCTAGTTGAATGCCTTATTAATAACCATCTCTAAATAATTTTAGAGATATTCTTAGTATGCAAAAACCTTTTAATGATATGCAAAATGTAGTAACAATACAATTTTGTGCAAAATTAGTAATGGTGCCCACATTCCCAATTAAAATCCAATCATTGTTTTCCTCATATTGCCATGCCATGCTATGCTAAACACCCTAACACCAAATTTTAAGGTCTAATATTCTTCTAATAACACCTATATAAATATTGGAAAATTAAGAAATCCTTAAAAAAACATATTACTAAAGATTAAAGATTATAAAGTTATGGATAAGTTAAGTCAAGTGTTAAGAAATTATAAACATCAATCTCACCCAAAAAACAAACACAACCATTCTATTATTATCAATTTTAAATTCTATATTTTAAACATTATCTTATCAATTTTAAATTCTATATTTTAAACAGTGATAATGTGATTAATTTTTTAATATGATTTCTTAAAACTTATTAATATATAAATTAAAACATGGCTATACTTTTTTTCAAGCATGAAAGTTGTACTTTTGTTATTTATATAATAAAAAAATACATATTTAAATGCTGAAAATCAAAGTCATATCAATAGAATCAAAAAGTATATATAGAAATGTTGGAAATCAAAGTCATATCAATATGTTGTAGATCAAGATTATACAACAAAAGACCTAGTCTAAAGACTTCTTGTAATACCACCCAAAAATGCGCTCAAGTTACATAATACCTCAATAACTTGATTATCGAAAAACCACATAACCCAAGGCAAACCTTTTGTAATCCAAGAACAGAACAAAAACAAAAAAATATATGACAACCATCCAATCTGATAGCCATTTAATTGAAGCCAATATCACCTCTTGTAACACCATCCAAAACAACACTCAAATTGCATAATATATCAATAACTTGATTATGAAAAACCACATAACCCAAAGCAAACCCTTTGTTATCCAAAACATCATCCAATCTAACATCCATCTAACTGAAACCAACATCAACATCAAAAAAAAAAGAACCATTATTTGGCAATGTTCCTTCCAAAACTTATTCTCAATGAAGAACACCTTCATCTTCATCAAGAATTTCTTTTGATAGAGTATCTGCAATAGTATTAACTTGTGGAATATTACCATAACTTACCTTATTATATTTTTATATTTTATCATTCATTACTCAAATATTAATAATTTTGTGAATAAATAATTTCAATTTAAAAAATAAACATTTCAGCTTAGCTTTTAGGACAATTGCCAAAAACCCTATCGTCACATATCCAAAATGTTGACATCAATGTGAATACATAAAAGACATTCTCGATACATTTTTAGGCAAAAACAGTGCACGTAACGATTCCTTCGGCCTTCATGTCCGACAGACGTTCAAACGCAAAAACAGCCGTAACGATTCATTCGACCTTCATGTCCGGCCGAGGTTCAAACGCAAACATAGTTTCTCCACCAGGAGGCCATGACGTCTCATCATTTACACCTGCACATGGACGAAGCCGACTCCATGAATTATCATTTAAATTATAAACCAACACTTCAGCAGAACGGGAGCATTTAATGCAAATCAAATCCCCGAATCCTTCGACTTCGAAAAATGGCGACGATAAGTCTGGCGTCCTTGCAATCTCTTGGAATATTCGTAAGTTCTTTACGAACTCAAATATAATAACATGCCGTAAAACGCTGGATATTTCCCATATGCATGTAGCTACAAAAAATCGAGACCCAGAACTGAATAAGTGGTCAATCCTCCCGCCGTAAACCCCCGCCACCGTCGGCAACGGTATAAAACTGGGACTTCTGTTTTGGATGCTGAAAGCCATTATGCCTACAATCCACCGAAAATTCTTCCGATAATTCCTGCGAAATCTGTGGCGCTGCTGAGCCCAACAGTATAAAACATTGTCGCAAAACACCATATTTTTCCCCAACATCCACCCGATTGCGCGCAAATTCTGTGGCAGGTATGCTGCTATTGTCCACGACTTTGAAGAGGAATTGTAGATTGTTACTTTCTGTGCATTCCCCGACTGTGCCACCGCTACAACTCTATATCTCGATCGACGGTGGCCCTCCACACCAATGATTCCCATGTCCAAAATAGTACTATCATTGATGGTGGGAAGTACTGTCGACGCCCCTGTCAGAGGATTAAAGACGCGGTACACCATAGGAATACGGAATACCTGGAGCAAGAACAGGCCTGCGGCCGAACTCTTGAAATTCAATGTAAAGTTGCGATAATTTTGTTGTATGAAGGGAAAGGAAATGGTTTTCCAGGTTTTTGTAAAGAAGCAATAAGCCATAAAATGCCCTGGGCTCCACCGATGCCACAACACAAGGCAGGGTTTCTTGTTAGGAGGTGCCACAGACCAGTGCTTAGTTATGAATTGGGTGGATGAAAAGAGCTCATTCCAATGTTTACAGACGCCCGCGCCATATCTACATAAGCATTCCCATGGCAACCATGCCAAGACCTCCATTTGGAAATCTTCTGGCAATTTAGACCACCACGTTGAGGACTCTTGGAGCTCCCCCATTAAGACAAAGGCGCAACAGATACACTTTAAATGGGTGAAGCGTAAGAGTCAGATTATAAACTCTGTACTGTTCTGGAGATCAGAGAGAATGGTCTATGGTGATATATAGAAGAATGCGATAGGGATAACTCGACGCTACACATTCCGCAGATAAATTAATCTTCTAACCTGATGTTATTTGAATGCTCCAATCGTGGAATGACGGCTGATATTTTCGACCTTTCATCTGCTTCCGTTTATCAGTAATTAGTCGGCCCAGTAACGCATTCACCCACCTCTTCTGTTCTACCTTTTTGGCCGATTGAATGGCAATCCTTTCACGTTTTGCATTGTTTTGTCATGATGTTAACAAAATTTATTATAATGGTATTAGTTGAGATTGGTTGCACCTTGCAGGTGTCTGAGCTTATCTTGATTGCTGATTCCCTTTATCGAAGGGACAAGGTTAAAGGTTGACTTTACTCCATGCCTGTTGGATGGAAGGAATCAACAATCGAGATAAATTGGAAAGACAGATGTACAACCATCAAACATACATATTTTCTGCTCATTACTGTCAAAATTGGATTGCAAGACAGTTACAGCCATCAATACATACCTATTATATGTTCATATTTTTTATTTATATGCCATTCTCCTTTTTTCAGGGTTACTCCAACCCTGGACTGCAAGTCTGCTTCATTGTTATACTCCGTGTATATGTGCTTGTAGGAGAGTTTATCAAAATTGGATTGCAAGACAGTTACAACCATCAATACATACCTATTATATGTTCATATTTTTTATTTATATGCCATTCTCCTTTTTTCAGGGTTACTCAGCCCTCCACAACAAGTCTACTTCATTGTTATACTCCCTGTGTATGTGCCTGTAGGAGATTTTATCAAAATTGGATTGCAAGACACTTACAGCCATCAATACATACCTATTATATGTTCATATTTGTTTATATATGCCATTCTCCCTTTTTCAAGGTTACTCCAACCCTCAACATCAAGTCTGCTTCATTGAACTATACTCGTTGTATATGTGCTTGTATGATAGTTTATCAAAATATGAACCAATCCTTAGTGTCTCCTCCAATAGAGATAGCAGATATATATTCTAGCATCGAGAATCCCCATTCATCCAGTTGATAATGAATTGGGAATCCCTAAAGATAAACAGACTTTTAATTTCATTATCTTTAGCTATTCTGAGGGTGAGCCATAATGCCATAAGTTCTGAGAAGTTATTTGTTCCTGTTCCAAGTCCTGCATTGTAAGTGATTTTAATGTCTTCACAAATTTGGACTGTACCTCCAGCTCCACATTGTTTCTCCCTGTTGATTTGTGTAACTCCATCAAAGAAGGTTCTTGGGTAAAAAGTTAAGTCCACCTCCGACATCTTTCTATACTTCTTTTTTTCTTTTGATTGGGATAGTGCTTAATCATACTTAAGCTCTGATTAACACAGTAAAAGACAGGGAGATCTATATTTTCAAATAAGCCTGAATTTCTTACCCTCCATATTTGCCGCAGTAAAGCAGTGAAGTCCTCCACTGCTTGGTTGTTGCACCAATTTTTGAATCAATATTCTATTGTGTGTCCTTGCCAAATGTTTTGGTTTCCTATTTCTTTTTAAATTCCTTTCTAGACCAACTTGGTGTTCATTCACAATATACAACCAAATGTTCATTTGTCTCTCGAGCTGTCCTACATAAACAACATCTCTCGGGCCCTATCCATCTCCTGTGCTGCAAATGATCCCAAGTCAGTACTTTATCTAATAAAAGGAGCCACATAAATATTTTGGTATTCATGGGACAATGTAGTTTCCATGGAATCTTCCACCACCCTCGAGGTTCCAAATGCACATATCTAGTCAGGAGGGCCCTATAACTAGCCTTTGGAGTATATATACAATTTGGAGCAGGTGTCCAAACCAATTTGTCTTTGCAGTCAGTAATTTTTATATGATTTTCTTTTAACTTTTCAATATAGTCCTCCTAATGTTCTTTATCTTCCCCTTCAAAACCCATATGTTCTGATGTGGTCCATTCTTGTGCCCAAATTGTTGTTCCTCTTACCATTCTAATATGGTTTTTGACACCTTATATCCTGCTTCCCGTAGCTTTGTAATCATACCAAATGGAAGTAAGTGAGAGTTTCCACTCCCAATCCAGGGGTCAATCCCCAATCTAATAGACAAGCCAGATCCTACTTTCCAAGATAGCCCATCTCCTATCAGAGAGAAGGAATTAAGAGATACCATCCATATAACCAAAACATTCCGAGCATATTTGGTTGGTTTTATGATCCAATCCTCTAAAGATAAAGGCTTAATGTATTTCTGTATAATCACCTTCAACCATAGACCTTTACCTGAACTATTAATCTCCAGATGCTTTTGGTTGCTAAAGCCATGGAGAACGGGATCAATTTTTTTTCTCCCCATCCTCCCATGTCTTTAGGGAGTGAAATTTCCTTCAAGTTTGTTCAGACCATTCCTTTTTTTTCCGAACTTCCCGACCAAAAGAATCACATTATATATGAGGTTATCTTATTCAGCATACCTTTAGGAATCCATGCTAAGGCCCAGTAGACTGGTATAGATGTTAATACCGCAATGATTAATATCAATTTACCTCCTTTTGAGAGCCACCAAAAGCTCTAGTTACTGATTCTCCTTTCATATTTCCTTATTAACCATTTCCATTTTTTATTTCATATGCCAAATCCTTTACGTCAAAATCCAAGATCCTTTAGTCCTACTTCCATATCTACTCCTTTAAATCCAGTAAATAGATGAAGCTACTCAATTCCTCTTCTTCTAAGCCTTCTCCAAGTATTAAGTATTTTCTTGAATTTACTACCATCGTCGAATCCTTGTAGAATATCTGGATAATGTCATTCAACATTTCCAATTCTCTTTTTGTCCCTTCACTGAAAAATTAGAACACCATCTACAAAGAGTAGATGAGTACAAGACACTTGGTTTCCCATACGTATTCCCTTAAAGCTACCATTTCCTTTGGCTTGAAGCAGTACCCTATTGAGGCCTTCAACAATTAAAATGAATAGTGATGGTGAAAGCGGGAAACCCTGCTTTAGTCCTCTTCCAGGTTGGAAGAAGGAAGAAACTTTACCAGTAATCAAGATTGCAAATGCCACTGAAGTTACACATCTTAAGATCTAGTTTATAAAATAATTGCAGAAACCAACCTGAGTTAAAATCATTCTGAGATAGACCCAGCTCACGCGATCATAAGATTTAGAAAGATCTATTTTTATAGTTCTGTCGCTTTTAATTTTCTTTGTCTTATTGAATGCATGCATTCCTGAGCCACACCAATTGCTCCATTTGTCTTTATTCTTGGAATGAATCCGAACTATTCATGTGAAATGTTAGCAGATAATAAGATCTTGATTCTTCTTTCAATGATTTTGGATATCATTTTATAATTACTATTACATAAAGCTATAGGTCTAAAATCTTCAAAGGAATTAGGATCATCAACTTTTGGGATGAAAGATATGAAAGTTGCATTAAAAGCCCCCAAAATTCTGCCATTAATTTTGGAATACTCAATTACTCTGAGCGAGTCCAATTTAACTATATCAAAAAATT